>APFE031133892.1:97498-137096 GCA_000404065.3 Pinus taeda
GCTGCTATTAATGCATAGGCTTTGCTGTTCTTGTTTTCCCAGATGGCGAGCTCTTTGTCTGATGTAGGCTTTTCTGGGTCACTGTCTCCTTCTCCGACACATACTCCTTTCCACAGCTCATTGAAAATGAGGGTGTGTTGTACCATCCGGGACCAGTCAGGATAGTTCTCCTTGCCAGTGAGAACTATTCCTATCATAGAGATGATTGAATGCATTCTATAAAAGGTTACTTTTGCTGATATATAAAAAAACTTTTGCTGATATATTAATGCTTCTGATGGCGAAAAAAAATTTGCTCTTAAAAAACTTCCGCTGCTTTAAAAAATGATTTTGATATGGAGAAAAAAAAATCATTCAAAATTCTGCTACGCCATTATTGATCATACATATATCACCATATATATACATTTATGCAAAAAATGTTTGAGCGCTTGCTGCCACTGTAATATATATATTGCTGCTAGAAAGGAAGGAAAAAAGTTATCCTCAATGTATAAATTAAAGTTTTGCCAAAAAACAATTATTCCTCTGTGACAGGCACAATCACTGGGCACAATGTAAGTAGAGATTTGAAACAATTTGGGATGAGCTAGATTCAATCAACTCATATTTTATGGAAACCACGCAGTATAATGCGTCCAATAGACTTCACAACGCCTTGTACAAGTTCTTAAAGCTGTAAATCACAATGCTTCAAACACTTCAAACACTGGTTTCAAACTCATTCAACGCTTCAAACATTGGCTTAAATTTCATAGACAATAGCATTTTATTCTTATTTATCAGCAAGATATGTGTTGCTTCACCGCTCCAATACGCTGCTTTAACACTCCAAAAAGCGGTCGGTAAAAAAGTTTGGAGAATATGCCGCTTTAACGCTCCAATACGCTGCTTTACCTCTTCCAACCGATGGCTCTTATACCCGTGACTCCGTTGCGTAGAGAAAAGGTATTGAGAGCAAAGGCGTTAGCTGGTAAAAATTAAACTATAATCCGAGCAGAATAAAAATTAGGACGTTGTACACCTGTGGATGGATGGAGTAGACGTTGAGGTATTAGATGGAGCAGACGTTTTCTAGTTTGAATGACAGGAGCAGACGTTTTCTAGTTTGATACCAGGAAACTTAAGAAATCATAGGACAAAAGATGGAGAAGACCCTGTTGATAGCCTGCGTAGAAGTGAGTCTATGCCAAGCTCTTAGTCATCAATCGGGAGACTGTGAGGAGTGTGTGGATGAAACGCTAGGGAGACTTCACAACTATACAGGGATGAGTTTGTAATTATAAAAACACGAAATAACCTGAGGAGCATGGAGAAAAATGTCAGGGTAAACAGTACGCAGAGAATAACGTCTCATTGCAGGTTCTCATACGCAGGTTCTCATACGTTACCTTCAAGCGTGTCAAACGAAAAAAAAACGAAGAGTTTCTCATACCAGGCAATGCAACGGAACCATGTTAGGCTTCAACAGAATTTGCAGAGTACATTATGAGTAGCATTGGCGCTACTGCTATCAGCGCAACTCCTCCAACTGAGCCAGCGATTATATTGGTAGTCTTCAGAAAAAGAGTCTTCAGGCAACGTGCGTTTCATTCAGGTATGCAGCTTCAGGTGTGGGACAGAGGAGCAGAAGGCAGGCAGGAGTTACAAGGTTAAAAAATAGAACCTGGGACCTGTGCTCTGATACCACTTGTTGGGATCACGATTGCCGTTACACCAAAACCCGCAGGTGTTAGTAAACGGACGCATCGCCAGAGTTAACGGATCCTCAAGAGGCGGTTAGTGCATGTCACGAAACACACGGGGAGTGCTGGATTATCCAATGCCCAACAATGGTGCACCAACCGGGAAACGAACCCGGGTCAATGAAGGCTAACGATCAATGGTGCTTGGCCATGGGTAGCCATAGTCAAGCATGGGCCAAGGTTCCACTGTGACAAAGATTGTGTCAATATGAAAATCAACCATGGTCAATAGTGTTTGTTTAATGGTTTATAATATTTTATCATTGCATTTATATACATTGGGTTTATAATATTCATCCCTTGGGTTTAATGGTAATCCATTCAATTCATAATCCCTTGGGTATCATATTTTTCTATTGGGTTTTTAATCCCTTTAGTTGTTAGTATTTATTTATTGGGCTTATAATTCCCTTAGGTTCTTAGTTTCCATCCCTTGGTTTTATCATCACCTTTGGTTTATAGTATTGATCATGGTAGACCATGATTAATGATTGTAAACCATGACGATTTGTGGATGATTTATTGATGACCATGGAAAGCCATAGTCAACCATGTTCTATAAATTCAATCATGGTCAACGATGGTCAATCATGTTAAAGCACCCTTGAACATCACATTGTGACAAAGATTGTCAGAACATGAAACTCAACCATTGTCAATCATGGCTCAATGATACATTCTTACAATTTTTTTCTTGATATGGAAATGAAAGATGGTCAAACATGGTCAACAATACTTGCATGTTGCAATGTGACAAACATTGTCTCAATACGAATATCTAGCAAGGTCTACAATGGTTAACCATGTTTTTATGGGGATTACAATATTTTTTTTAGGGTTTATATACATTGGGTTTACAATATTTATTCCTTAGGCATAATATTATTTCCTTTGGTTCATAATTCCTAAGATCTTTAGTATCAATTTGTTGGGTTTATTATTCCATTAGTTTTTAATTTAAATCCCTTTGGTTTTTTAATGGAAGGGATCATATTGATAGGGTCTAATATTATTCCCTTCTGTTTATTATCTCCTTAGGATTATAATATGAATTCATTTGGTTTATTAAAGGTTTGATATTCGTAGGGTTAAATATTAATACCCTAGGTTTATTTATCCAACGATGCATATTCGGAGGCTATAATATTGTTCCCTTGGGAATCCCTTTGGGTTTTAGTATTGACCCCTTCGGTTTTCTATTTCCTTTCATTTTTTATTCACATGGGATTATTGTATTAATCATTTAGGTTTATTAATATAAGGGGTAATATTAACGAAGATTGTGTCGGTGGGAAAATTAGCAATGGTCAAATATGACATTTAGACAAAGATTGTATTGACATGGAAATGAATCATGGTCAATGATGACCAACCATGTTCCTATGTCTCATTATGGAAAAGATTATTTCTATATGAAAATCAACTATCGTGGAGCTTTGAAATTCATTGTCAACCATGGTCAACCATGGTAAAACATGGTCCAATTCCAGAGTTTGAGAAAGATTATGTGAATATGAAAAGAAACTATGGGAAACATGGTGAACCGTGGTCCAATGTTGCATTGTGAGAAAGATTCTCTCAATATGGAAATCAACGATCCCCAACCCTATTCATTTTAGGGTTTAAAACAATTATGTTGGGGTTTATATGTGTTGGGTTATAATATTAATCCCTTGAGTTTAATAATATTCCCTTGGTTTTATAATGCCTTGGCATTATTAATGTAAGGGTTTATATTTATATGGTATATTATTATCCATACTGTTTAGAATGTTGATCCATGGGTTTAATATAAATCTTGGGTTTATAATGAAAGCCTATCATGGTGAACCATGGTCCAACATCACATTGTCACAAATACTATTTTAAATACAAACCAATAATGGTAAACAATGGTTGATCATGTTTGTTTTAAGCATTATGTATTTGGGATTTGTAGTATTAATCTTATGGATTTAATATTATTTCCTTAACCTTATAATATTGATCATTGGATTTATAATATTAATATGTTGTGTTTAAGGTGTAATGATATAAGTAAGGTTTAAAATTTTATAATATTTTCATTTTAGTATTAAATTTTTTTAATATAATTTATATATTATAATAAAATAAAAATAATATTATAATTTTATATAATTTTATTATATAACATTATAATATTACTTATATAATTATTGTAATATAGGGGAATTTCAATTGTTGTATATTTATAATTATTTTATTATACCATTATAGTTATGGTAATAATTAATAAAATTTTATTTATTATTTTTTAAATATTATATTAAAATATACGTATTTTTATATAATAATATAATATTGTGATATTTTTTGTATATAATATAAATTTTGTAATTATAATATTAAGATATTATTAGTTTCAATTTTTTATATATTAATATATATTTTTTCATATAAAGTTTTAGTTTTAATATGTTATTATTGATTATTGTTATATATTTTACATATTTATTTCAATATAAATATAATATTTATATGAATAATATGGAACTATATTTACTAATTACTAATGTGGTATATATATGTTTATGTATTATATAGCAACTATATTAATATTGGTTGTGCTAGTTTATATTTAAAGTGACATAATAAACAATTTTTGAATACTACGTTACTATATTTTATATAGTAAAATGAAATAAAATAATTATGAGAAAAATATTAAGAATAATAAATATTTTAACAACTATTTAATTTAATAATCATAATAGATAATTGAAATTTTAAAAAATTTATTTTTCTATAAGTGATTTGATTTAGTTGATATTTGTTTTCTTTGTGTTTATTGAATTTTAAAAAGGATTCAATTTTGATTTTAAAACAACAAAACCTAGTATATATATATTTTGTCACATTTTTCAATTTCAATTATGGTTAAATCACATTCAAAATTTAATATAAGAAAATCATTCTTATTTTTATTTTATTGGAATAGTGATTTCTAAAATATTTAAAAAGATATATTTTGAAAAGATTTAAAAATCCAATGAATATGCAAGAAGTTAACAATTTCATTTAGCTACTTAAACGTGTAAGATTTTGAATTAATTGTTCTTTGAGTCAAAACACTTTGCGACCGGTTCTTCCCGTCATAAATACTATGTAATAAAAAGCAGATAAAGGAGGCATATATTTTGGTGGATAGAGGAAGATAAATTCAAAACAATAACAAAATAGAATTCTTTCGTTGGAGAAGAGATAAGTTTCTCGCAAAAATATTAGGATGTATACGGCGGAATCTGAAATAAGTTTAAATCATTTTAGATGCAACTATATTCCTAGCTTTGCCGCTAAGTACTTACGATGTCCCGAAACAATGCGCTGAAAGAAAACAAAAAGACGGAGCCATTCTACACCTAATGATCAGTGTCACTGTATCAACTGCTCGAGGATGCCGGCAGTGGAAGCCACGTACCTATTGCTGTGCCTCAAAGACTGTA
Organism: Pinus taeda; assembly: GCA_000404065.3. Taxonomy (NCBI): domain Eukaryota; kingdom Viridiplantae; phylum Streptophyta; class Pinopsida; order Pinales; family Pinaceae; genus Pinus; species Pinus taeda. The sequence continues at coordinate 102,708 of APFE031133892.1, forward strand.
AACGGCCAGGGGGAGCAAACAGACAATGCCACCCTGCAAGCTGCTTTACGAAACAAGTGGGACTGTATATAGCAATACTGATGGACGATCTTTGTCTGTACCGGAACCAAGGGCACGCCCCGAAATCAACGCTACGCCAATCATTAATGTATCGTTCTTTGAACTTTTTATACCATGACAGCTTTTGGTGTCGTAACACATACTGGTTCAATCGATTGCCCTGCCCCGTGAGTCCAGCGGCCCATAAGGGCAGACTCTGCCGCGTATGAAACGCCAGGTCCTACACTACAGTTATAACGTAAAATAAAAAACTGCAGTGCTGTCACGTCTGTGTTGCGCGTGTATCGACCAAGCAACCGAAGTATCGATAAACAAACGAGATTTGTTTTAGTTTGGCCACCGAACAACGCGTCGACAACAAACGCTTAGACTCTGCCGCGTATCAAACGCCAGGTCCTACGCTACAGTTATAACTTCAAATAAAAAACTGCAGTGCTGTCATTTCTGTGTTGCGCGTGTATCGACCAACCAACCGAAGTATCGATAAACAAGCGAGATTTGTTTTAGTTTGGTTATCGAACAACGCGTCGACGACAAACGCTTAGGTTAATGACCGTGGCACCTGTCAATTAGAAACGCAGTAGTCTATAACGCGACTTTTTGAAAGTTTTTCTGGCGGATTTTTCGGGTAAAAATCCGGCAGCAATTTATTAGAATCCCAAGTTTGATAGCTAGTTTCTGCACAATCAATAGTTCTTAGGGGTTTTTCAAGGCGCTGAATCCAAATAAAAGACCATTTTAACTGCTAAAAATCAAGATTTAACCTCATTTCTTCCGCGGATTCCGTCACCGGAATGTCCAAAAAATCACATTATAAACAACTCCCAACATTAGAAACAGTTATTAGAAATCGCCTCTTCCCTGTATTTACCCTTTTCGTTAAATGCCGAACCGGTCCCGCAGACCGTATTTGAAGAGGCATGCATGTTCTCCCCATGTGCGGCTGAGTAGTGAAGATCGATTCACCGAATTACGTGACAACGCCATTACGTGATGATGCAGTGCACTACCAAACAAAACCTAGTTGGAATCATGCTCTGTACCCAATTCATAACGCGGCGGAACGATGCGCCCTCGCACTGTATTTGATTCTCCAATAATTAACCAACAAAGCATCCGTAGTTTTCATCTTAGTAGAAATTGGTGGAAGAAATTTTGTACGATATAAATATGTAATATCAAATGAAATGAAATGATATTTTAAGTTTCAGGAAACTAAAAATAGTCTATGAAATTATTAGTTTTTTGTTTTTTTTTTGCAATTTAGTTTTTTATTTTATTTAAATTGATGATGAACTGATCCAACTTTCCAACAATTTCCTAGTTAAAAAGACAATGTCAAGGTTTCCTAGTTAAAAAGACAATGTCAAGAATGTTCTCATAATTTTATCTAATGTCTTTGAATGCATCACATTCCATGCTCCAAAATTGCAAACTCCATGCTCCAAAATTGCAAACCCTATACACCCTCAAACCCTATACAAGCTTCTTTAGGCCTATTCCACCTTCCTGTTTCACACCGAAATTGATGTGAGTTGGTCCTTATTGACCAATAAGAACGTTTTCCCTCCACCAAATGTTAGTTCCAGTGAACTCTTTTTGTTGTAATCACATATAAGGTTGAATTCCTTAATGTAATATTTATTCTTCCTATCCAATATTAAAAACATACTCTAACTATATTTTATATCACTAAACCACCTGTAAAACATAAAATAACATAGTAACAAACATCCCTACAAATCACCTCGAAAACATAAAATAAAATAAAATATTTAAACAACACCACTAAATGTATAGTTCACCATTGAGCTGTCCTTATGTGTTGCGACTGTGTTGAAGGTTGAACTACAATTCTTTATCCCGTCATAAATCCTGAAAATTAACCCTTCATTAATCCTGTCTCTGTTTTTGAAAAATCTGTCAGGTTTCAATGGCCTTTTAATGGTTGATGAACTTGGAGCAATATCGATATTTTGTACATATGCTTTGAAGTGATATGTTTGTAAGTAGGAATCGAGTCAATTATATGGTTTCACCGGTCACACTTGTTAACATAATGGAATTGTATAAGTGTCGGTATTTTGTTTATTTTATTTTATTTTTTAAATACGATTAATAATTTCGTATCATTATTAATTCTTTTAATTAAAACTGCGAAAGTTAATAAAGAATTCGTTCACCTTAAAATTTAAAAGGTAATTAGTAAATTTTGTATTTGATTATTATTTTTAAATTTGAAATAAAATGTTTGAGGTATATTAATGTGTAGTTAGATAATTTTGTTTTTTCCTGGGATTTCTTTTGAGTGAATTTCCTAGGGACCATTTAGAATGATAAGTTTCAGTTATGATATTTGTAAAATTAGGTTTTTATTTTTTTTAAGATATGTATTATTTATGCATTTAAATACTTAGTTTATAAAACTAAAGCTCAAATCACTTAAAAAAACATATATCCCAAATTCCAAAAAAATTAAAACATTTATAATTAAATTACGATTAACTCATATTTATTAATTAAAATTACAGGACATTCCCTCACCCTACCCTAACGTATGTGAGAGAGGAATTGGGAAATTACATGTCTAAATGATTATGGAAGACGTTGGCTGACCCTAATGTACCTTACCGTTTTAGAAAAGAACAAGTTTAGAACAAGTTGAATTGTTTTATGTTTTTTTTTTTTAAATTAGTTAAATAACATTTTTAAATTTATAAATTAATTCATTATTTTTGAAAAATTTCCTAAAACAAAACCAATATTTAGCTTTTCTAATTAAAAATTACACAATAGTTATATAATTAAAAAAACATATGTTACTTCTATCAAGTATATAAACAAATTTTGTATTTACCTTTTTTAGTTAAAGATCACAAGATAGTTATATAATTTAAAAATATATATTACTCCTATAAAATATTTATATAGAAAGTGTTAACGGTGCTGAACTCACCAACATGTAAGGGGATCTTCCCGAAAAGAAGTTCCAATTAGACCTTAGACCGTTTGGTGTAGGAGTCCGAACAATGGGTCATACGATAATGCCTTGAAAATGGTTTGGCACAGGGGCAAGTAAGATGTCTCTGTTGGTAGCAAGGGTGTGACAGTTGCACCAAGCCAAGGAAGGTGCATGAGAGGTTCAAACACAAGGGGTTGAGATGAGTGCGCCCCTTGGAAACCTGTGATAAAACAAAGTTAAGAAGGGAACACACGAGCAAAGATGCATCACAACATAGAAGGAAAGTTAGCTAGCAATCCAAAGTGATGTTTAAACCAACAACACATTTTAGAAAGATTCATACATACATACACAGAAAAGTCCATACATGCATGCGTAAGAAAACAAATACATATATCATTTAGAGTAAACTAGACAACATAGAATACAATACAACATATGCCTGAAACGTGTTGGCTCTGTTATATCAATAAGTGTAAGTTCGAGTCATACAGTACATCCATGTTACAGCCACAACTGTCTGCTCCTACAAAGAGATATACTAGCTCTGCATAGTGGAGAAACCAAGGCTCATTACAATACTGTCCAAGCTCTCTCTAAGATAGTCCTATCAGAAGTTTCGCTGACCAAAAACCTTTACAATGAGTTATGAGGTTCTATTTATAGTAAAGGGTGGGATTACCCTTGACATTCCCCTTTGTGACAGTTCATCTACCCTCATGACTCTTCATCTACTCTGATTGTTACATCCAACCATTGACACTTGAACTTCCACTTGACAAGATGTTACATTACAATGCACATCTGCCCATGTGAGACAAAATGGCTTGAGCAAGCCATGCAAGACATCACTGACACTCGGTCCATTGTGGTGAGACCAACTCTTTGACATGCTTGTGATGATGAAGGTGGTGAGTTGATGCCAAGCTTCGTTGTCCATGATGGCGTGCATGCACTCCATAGTGACATCTTGTTGAGCGAACTCTTGACTCCGTTGCATCTAAGTGCATTGGTGTGGCTCCTCCATCCAACTCTTCTGCTAGAATGCACATGGTCTTCTTGGGTGTAGCCAAACCAGCAACACACTGATGCATAGTGTCCGTGTTGATCTTCTAGTGTGTGTTGGTGGTCATGCACATCAATTGTCAACTATATGTTAAGCTCTAGTTGGACTTGCTTCTTGTCTTTGCCTCGGTGAGTGTGTTGAATGGTTGGGATCGCATGTTTGCACATAATGACATGCATATTGTCGAATTCACTTGCATGCAATCAACAAAAAAGCTCACTATGTTTGCTACGTGCCATATGTTGGGATGGATCTATAACTTGCACAAGTGCAGGTTCATTGGTGAGTGCATGTTGTGCCCCCTGTTGTAGCTATTCCTTCTACAACTCATTCTCTCGTCTATGCAGCTCATGTTCTTCCTAGATTTGTTGCTTCAGCACATGCAACTCCTTCTCTATTGGTTCTGTTCTCTTGCACAATCGTCTTATCGCTTCATCACCTCATAGCCTCAATCTCCAAAGTTGCTTTCATGAGAAGTGGATCTGCTCAAGATTGTAACTTTGTTCCACCTTTGTGTTGTCAACAACCTTCCTCTTGCATTCGTCACATGCAAGTGTGCTGCCTTCTACTGCTGTTGATGGTGCTGCTCACTTTGATGTTGTTGCCATCTTATATTGATGTCCTTATATATGAAAAACTCGATGTATTCATAGGTAGGTAGGTTCATAGAGACTTGCTTGGTTCCAATTCACGTTGTGCTCTCAACAGTGTCCTTTGACTCTGCTCTCCTGAAGGCCATTGTACTTGTGTTGTTGAGAGGAAGATGAACACTTGTGATATCTGTGGACATGGAAGCACTCATGGAAAGCAATTTGTGAGTCAAAAACTAAAACAAACTTGATAACAGACTTGCAACATAACTGCGTGACTCATCATGAAGGTTGAACAATTTTCGCTGAGAGGTCGGGAGACTAATTGCCAAAACTACGCAAGGCATAGTTCGGGCTATCAGGAGGCTGATTAACTATTGGAACTGTGTAATGCACAGTCCATCCTCATCTATTGAGGACTGAAACTACGCAATGCGCAATTTCAGTCAGGAGTGACATGCAACCAGCAAAATGCGTTGTGCAGTTCCTGGGGCCAATGGGACACTGCCTCCAAGAATTGTGCAATGCAAGCCTGGAGGTCAGTGCCTCGCTAGGATTGCACAATTTCTGGAAGGAAGGCAGAGCCTTTGCTTCCAAAAATGGGCAGTGCTAGCCGAGCAAGCCACGGTCGAGGCCAAGGCAGCCTAGTCCAGTCAGCGGGTGACTGAGAAAATGAGAAATGTGAAAGCATGATGAGATGAGTGCAAACAAGAGTGAATGATCATTCATGCAAACATCAAGTGCAGGATTCAGAAAAGAGGAAAGCATGCATGCATGTGAAGCGAGTCGCCGCAACGACATCCGTTCATGCAAAATAATGTCATGCATGCGACAAGAGTGAGATGTTAACAAAAACTAAAACAATGCTAGTACAAGTTAGTATGCATCAAACTGACAACAAGCGCTCACTGAAATCAAGCAGACATCATTCATATGAAGCAAACACAAAAAGCGCGAGAAACGTAGCGCGAGACATGAAAAGTGGGCTTACCCCAAAAAAGCTAAGTTGAATGTTATAACGAATCCTAGATGCAATGAACAATGTAAACTTTGAAACATGAATTGATAATGTTACCTGTTTCCTAGAGATAGAAAGAAAGTGACCCGATTTTGAAAAGGGGCGATGCAGAACACACATATTTTTTTTAGAGCATAGTTTTTGGCAATTTAATTTTTTTATGTACATTATGTTTTAGAATGTTAGTGATTTACATGCTGACTTAAAAAAGTGGTGATTCTGCGTGAGGCACTTTTTTTAAATGACCTATTTTTTACTTTAAATTTTCTAATGTATGAAATGTAAATAATTATTTTCTAAATTAACAATTTTTTTTATATAAATTTTTTATGTATTCATTGTGCATATATTTTTAAATGTTATTTTTTTACACTTTAAATTTTATGCTATAAAAAGAAATATAAAATATACATAAAAAGGCAAGAAAAAATAAAAGGTAAAAAGAATAATTATCTTGTAAACAATAAAAAAATTTGGAAAAAAAAACTATAAAATTAATTAAGTAAAAATAGAAAAATTGAAAAAAGCATTAACAAAAAACTACAAAAAAAATTTAAAAACAAACTAGATTTAAAAAAAAAAATAAAAATAGGAGGAATGGAGTTCTATGTAAACTTCTTTGAAATTGGAGAGCTCTGCAACTCAAACCCTAATGGTGGCAAGGAGGTGAAAACCTTTGGGCAACACGAAGGAAGGGTGGAAGGTCGTCAACGGTCTAGGCAACATGAACTAACAGAGGCCAAAGCAACAAAGGTATGACATAAGATGTCAGGAGGGGAGAGATCCCCTCCTACCGAGATACGGTGGCAGGAGACGCACAAAGTAGCCAGAAGATAGAGGAACAGAAGAACACGGGCCTGGTGCTAGGAACTTCCTGGCAAACAGGCCACAGAGGAAAGTGCCTGCCATGTTTTTTAAGTGGAGAAACCCAGATATGTGATCCCAACGAACAAACTCAAAAAGTACAGAAGCTATATGAGGGATCACACGCTTATCTGCAAGTTTGTAGGAGTCTTGCCGTCGAAAAGAGACCTTAGCAAGTGGATTCAGCAAAAATGGCAGCCCCGAGGCCACATCGAGCTCAAGCTGGGAGCGAAAGGCTTCTTTACGGTAATCTTCTTTAACCTGCAAGATAGAGATAAGGTATTTGAAAATGGCCTGTATTTCTATTATAATGTCAGTTTGTTCATGCGTTTCTGGGAAGAATGCTACAACCGTGACAAAGAAACCTTTGTGGTTGCGCCTATCTGGGTTCGCTTATTCGGGCTCCCCATAGACTTCTGGGACCCGGACATCTTAGAGGGGATAAGAAACTCAATAAGAAGCTTCGTGAAAATATTAGCAACTACAAAGAAAGGTAGATACACCTCGTACGCCAGGATCTGTGTTTACATAAACCTAGAAAACCCCATCCCCGGCATAATAGAGCTTGAATATCATGAAGATGTCTGGTAGCAGAACATAGATTATGAACACATCCCGTTTAGGTGTTGCAGGTGCCATACCCATGGCCACCTAGAAAAGGAATGTCTGATAACCAGGGAGGAAGAAGAAAGTAGAAGGCCCATGCAAAAAAAGAAAGAGCCAGACTAGGAGGAATTCCAAGAGGTGAGAAGCAAAAGGAAAGCCAACAAGGAAACCCCCTAGAAAGATAGGAAAGGAAAACAATCTGCCCCAGTGAAACCAAATAGTTTTGCAATATTGCAAGTAGAGGATGACGAGGAAGACCAACCCATGGAAAATCAGGATAATAAAGGTTCGGACAGTAGTGAGAGCTGCGAAAGAAACCAATCAAAAAGGAAAGTCGCGAGCGAGCCACTGGAAAAAGATAAGGAACTATACGAACAAACTGAACAGATGGAGACAGACCAGGAGACCAGTAGGGAAGACCTATGTCAGGAAGGGAGGTATTGAGAAAACTGCTAAATGAATGGAAGAACCTAGATGAGAGGTTTATTCCGGAAGAACAAAAGAGGCTATATGCGGAAACCTTCCAACAATATAAAACCAAACTTGAAAAAGGCAAAGCCTCATGAGAAGAACACCAAGAGATTCAAAAGGAAAGCAGACTAGATCATAATGGACAAGGTAAAGGGGGGAAAAAAAGAGGAAGAAAAAACCTTAAGGATTCCATCCAATTGATGGGAGAAATGTTAGTCAATACAGGGAGAGTGGTCCCACTATCAGTGGTGTTTCAAAACCTACCCCAATTTAACCAATGATTTTGACATCATGGAATATTAGAGGCTTAAACAACAAAGGAAAATAGAGACACATGGCAGCAAGACTCAAAAAAGACAAACCATAGATTATGCTTCTCCAAGAAACTAAAATCCTAGGCTAGAAAATGGAGGAAATTCTCAATAAAATAAAACCGAGATATGAACAAGTAACTATAGATGCCAAATGGAGTGTATGAGGGATAGCAATTCTCTGGAATCCAGCAGAAGTCCTTACCGACTAGTGGATAGGAATGCCAAGAATCATCAAAGGGAGATTCAGACTCATAGGACAAAGCGAATGGGTGGTAATCTCGGCTGTCTATGGGCCCCACACCCGTGTAGATAGTGACTTGTTTCTCAATCAGCTGACAAAGATTAGAAATACGCACCAGGAGCAGAGACGGATCCTAGCAAGTGACTTCAACTTAATCACATCTATAGAAGAGAAAAGAGGTGAAATAAGTAGAGAAGACCCAGAGATGGGAAGATTCAGAGACGTGCAGACAGAACTAAGGGTGGTTGATATCCCAACCATAAACGGGAAATTCACTTGGAATAATAGAAGATGTGGGTCCAAACATATCACTTCAAGACTGGACATATTCCTCATCTCAAAGCACATAATCGGGCTGGATATCTTCTACGAAGCCTCTATCCTACCCTCAATAGGGTCGGACCACTGTCCAATAAAGCTCGAAATAGCCTTAAATGATCAGAACAAAAAGAGACCCTTCCGGTTCGAGTCCTTTTGGCTTCGTGCCCCTGATTTCCTAGAAAAAGTAAGAAGGTGGTTGGAGGACAGCAAAAGCAGAAAGGAAGGCCGCTGCAAAATGCACTCTTTTCAGCTAAGACTCAAAGAAATCAAGAACAAAATCAAGAAGTGGAACAGGGAAGAATTCGACAACATCCCGTAGGAGCAAGGCAAACTCCAGTCTAGATTGGAAAGAATCCAACAGCAAATCATCTTGGATGGACGAAATAAAGAACTGGCTGAGGAGGAAGGCAGAGTAATCACTCAATTGGAGGAAAGGCGAAAACAGGAAAAAATCCTGTGGAAGTAGAAATCCCGGGTCCAATGGCTAAAAGAGCAAGACAAAAATTCCAAATTATTCCACAAAGCTATGTTGAACCATCGCCAACACAACAGAATCTTCTCCTTGAAAGACAAGGAGGGAAACAGAGTGACACAGCGGGATGAAATTGAACAACTCTTGGTGGAGCACTTCAAAGGCATTCTCTTTGAACCAAATGTCAACCGATCTGAGGACATTGACAAAATTTACCATCATATTCCCAAGAAAGTCTCCAAAGATCAAAATCTGGCCCTTCTCAGGGTAATCACCAAGGAGGAACTTGAAGAGACAATCAACAAAATGCCAAACAATAAGGACCTGGGCCCCGATGACTTCACCATTGAATTTTATCAGGCGACTTGGAGTTTTATGGGGAATGATCTGCTAGACCTAGTGGAGGATTCTAGGTGTTCCAAGTGCATGCACCAGGGCTTGAATGCCACCTTCCTGGCTCTAATCCCAAAGAATGGCAGCACGGATGAACCACAGGGTTTCAGGCACATTTCCCTATGCAATGTTGTCTACAAAATCCTTGGAACTGTCATGGTAAACAGGCTCAAGCCAATCCTGCAGGATCTCATTTTCCCGGAGCAAATAAGCTTTGTCAAAGGATAGCAGATCACCGATGGCATCATAGTGGCCCAAGAAGTGATCCACTCCATGAAAAGCTCCCGTGCCCTAGGCATGCTCATCAAACTTAATTTGGCCAAGGTGTTTGATCACCTTAGTTGGAAATATCTGGAAGGCATCCTTAAAGCCTATGGTTTTGACGAAAGATGGATAAATTGGATCCTATCTATGGTTGGCACTCCAGTCATGTCAATTCTGTTAAACAACACCCCCTTTGAAGCCTTTACTCCCTCCCGTCGGCTAAGGTAGGGAGATCCCCTATCTCCTTTCCTCTTCATCCTAGCTGCAGAAGGCCTAGGCAGATTGGTAAAGGCTCAAGTCTCCAGGGATTAGATAAAGGGCCTCTATATCTATGAGGAGGACATCCCAGTCTCGCACACCCAATTCGTAGATGATGTGATGCTATATGGTCAAGCCATAGTGAAGGATGCCCAAAGAATTATCAAAACTTTATGTCAATTCAGAAAAGCCTCTGGAATGGAGATTAACAAGGACAAATCGGAAGTGTTTTTCTTCAACACCTCATTGGCTGCCCAAAGATTCCTGGCGTGCGCTCTAGGCTTTAATAGGGGAACCTTCCTATCAAAATACCTAGGTATTATGCTACATAAGCATCAATTTCGGTCGGCCAACTGGGAACTTCTAATAAAAAAATCTGAAATAATATGGAGAACTGGACCCATTGCTCATTGAATGGCCCAAGTCAGATAACCCTCTTGAAAGTAGTTTTGCAGGACATCCCTAACTACCAGCTCTTGTGCCAAGCTATCCCTAAGACAGCAAGCCAAAAGCTGGTTACTCTATTCAAAAGCTTCCTCTGGCAGGGGACCAACAAAACAAGAAAGTGGGCCCTAATCTCATGGGAATAGCTTAGCCGGCTCTCCAAAGATGGCGACTTAGGGCTTCGTGACCCCTTCGTCCTCAACCAAGTCATGGGTGCGAAACTCTGGTGGAGGTGGATTCAGGGTGGCCCTAACCTGTGGAAGGTGATATGGGAAAGAAAATACGATGCAACAGGGGAAACTGAAGAAAGACTGAGAAGTATGACAGAGACCAGAGGATCTGCAATCTGGAACCTGGCAAGGGATAGAAAAGACCTGCTAAGGGATAACAGTTTTTGGGACATTCGAGTAGGGGACAAGGCCAGATTCTGGGAGGAATCTTGGCAACAACGCAAACGACTCATACAAAAAGGCAACCTCCATGCCATCCTTGCCTTCTCGTCTCAGACTGGGGCATTAATAGTTGGCAATTTCTGGAAGCCAAACGAGGAAGGATACTAGTGCAATTGGAAACAAAAAGAGGATTGGGAAGGAGCACCAGAAACCGACAGATGGCTAGAGTATTATACAGAGATGGCATCTCAAAAAATAACAAGGAAAACAGGCTCTGACATTCTCAGATGGGGAAAACGAATTCAAGGAAATTTCTTAATAGCAGAAGACTACTACCACAAAGTCAATCAAAATCAACAGTCGGAAACAAATCAATGGAAAAACCTTTGGAAAACCAAGCACTGGCCTAAAGTTTCTTTTTTCATTTGAACTATACTTCATGGCAGAGCGCTTACCTGGGACCAGATTCTGAGGAAGGGAAGCCAAGGCCCATCCCGCTGTGCGCTCTGCAACTCCCAAGAGGAAGCCATGGAACATTTGATGAACTACTGCTCAATCAGGAACTCCCTATGGGAATGTAACCTGAAATTGTTTGAGCGCCATCACAGAAATCATTAGAACATCGTAAACACCATAGTAAATTGGCTAAGAAATCCTTACCAGAATCCGGTGGTCAATCGCACTCGGCTCCTTTTCGCTGGGTTCCTGATCTGGAACATTTGGAAAAGCACAGAATGGGGCAATTTTCAAGGCAAAACCCCGAAACCCCGCAGCAATATGGGAACAAACCATCAGGAACATACGTGAAACAATCCTAATAGAAAGCTGGAAGGAAGAAGACTGGCAGGCATTGTTGACGAGGAGGCAATCCTGAAAAGACTTGAGGTCATCCAAAGTATGGTAAATGGGGTGTTTCATGAAAAGAACAGACCAAAGAAGTGGCTGAAAGCAACCAGTACCGAGACCCCCCACAAGGATTCATAAAGCTTAATTTTGATGGCGCTGCAGAACACAACCCAGGAGAGCTTGGCATTGGGGGAGTCTTCAGAGACGCTGGGGGCAACGCACTGAGAATTTTAGTGATGGACTGCGGGGAAGCCTCAAATAATGAAGCCGAGTTGCACACCTTGAAACGAGGCATGGAAATTGTGGCAATTTCAATCGACTCCAAATTGAGGGAGACTCGAAGTTGGTGATCGACATGGTTAGGAAGCTCCAACAACAACAACCAGTAGAAGAAATTAGTAAAAGCTGGAGAACAACTCTGTTCGTAGGAGAAATTGGGAAACTCCTACCCAGAATAGATTACCTCATTCCGTCCCACACTAGATGTTCAGGCAACAAGCCGACGGATTGGCTTGTGAATTGGGGTTGTAGGAATAATGGCAAAGAAATTGATAGCGAAGGTTTGCCTCAACTGCTCCCAGAGGAGAAATCTCGACTTCAACAATTGATTGACATCGGTAAAGGTGGTAAAGGCACGACCGAGACGAATGGTCACGATCAGGCAACACGCAGTGGAGGCAGAGAAAATTCACAACAGATGGGAATGGACAGCATGCCTATGGGAAGAGGCAGAAGTAAAAGGAATGAACAATCGGGCAGATGACGGGGCAAGGTAGGTCTGGTCGAGGGGACAAAGAAGACGTATGAACCAAATCATCATTAAGGAAGGATCTGGAGCTAGCTCTGGAATTCGGGATAATTGACAGAGGAAGGATGACAGGTGGCACGAGGAGTACAGAAAGGTTATGGCAAGAGTAGCCGGGAGGATATTGGAGTAATGACGCATAAAGCGGGTAGGTCAAGTCACGCCACTTCTTGAGATAGGGAGGCTGGAATGTCAGACAGAAAATTAAATGGCCAAGTGGAGGCCCGGTTGACAGGACAACGAGTAAATAACATCCATATTCTCGAAGAAACAGATGGAAGGCTCATTCAGTTTGGTAAGAACAATGAAAAAAGTGGAAAGGCGCCTACTCGACTCTGCGACCAGCCCTCCTCGTCGGCTCCGGCAAGAAAATGTGGTATGTTTCCTATCGTCTTCGTCCTTTAGACATTATGTTAGCTCGTAACTCCATTATCTTTGCTTGCCCAGAAATGTTCTGCCCTAGTGCGCAGAATCTTAGTTGTAGAGATGAAAATGGCCCTCCGGGTACTCTTTTGTTTCTCTTATCCTCCTCCCGAGCAGGAAAAGACTTGCATGATGCTAGTTCTGGGTCCTGTTCTGAGAGTCCGGCTACATGGGGGGCTTTAACGGGCCTTGCCGCGCTCCATGAGGGACCTCGCACCCCCGGTCTTATTTGCTCCCTAGTCTTCTACCATGTCCCCTACCACAATTGTCATCCTATTTTGCTGGCTAGGTCTGAAAGGCTTCGCCAATTCGTCTGGCGGGCGTTTCTCCGAGCTTCTGCAAGAGGGTGGTGGGTCTTAAGCTGTCGCGCTTGGAATGTTGCTATAAGGGCCCAGGCTTTCAACCATGCTGAGAATGCAGCTACAAGAGATCAGACCTTGACAGTGTTCCAACTCATTAACACTGACTTGTGGTTTTCTGCTGTGATAGGTCGAAAAGCTCCCACAATTTCCAAGCCCCAGGTCTATGGCAAGATGGCTCCAAGGAAGTTCAATTTTGCAAAGAACCAGGAAGATGGCACCAGTAACCATCTGAACAAAAGGGGCAGGAAGCCCGACTCTGAAAAACTCCTCGACTTGATAGATGGGTACATGACCGGCATCTCTCCCGAGATCCGTTCCCAAATCCATGGGTGGGAGCGCGAGCTGTGGGAAATTAGTGTGAACCAAGAGATCCCTCGCGAGGACTAGGAAGTGATCATGGACCTAGGCACCTCAAGAGGCAGGAACACGTTGTTCAGTAAAACACTCCAATTTTACTGGATCATGAAACATGTGGTTGGTCGTGCTATGGAGGTAAACCAGGCCGTCCATGAAGAGGAGGATGAGAAACGCACGCAGGTAGAGGAGCACCTCAAAAGCCAACTGACGAAAGAATCAGCCAACATAAAGAACAGTCTCCTGAAAGAGATTGCGGCTGTCCAAGTCCCGACAGCCAGAAACCATCTGTTGTTGAAGAACATGGAACAATTGGTGCTGGAACTCAAATGGCCATAGATTAGAAGATTCTGAAGCCTGGTGCTAGTGCCTCAAAGCCTACCCTAGTCAACTTGTCAGACGAGGATTAACTGAGTTGTGTCTTCTTTTGTTTAATATGATGATGAATCTGAACTGTATCTGGGTGTCGAGTTATGTTCATGTTGTTAGCTTAGACAATAGTAGGCAAATCAATGGTTATGACACGAAGAAGGAACAAACCATTTTTAAATTTTGGTCAAGTTTTAAGGCCGAAAGGTGGTGGTTTGGTTTCCTGCGGGCAGACCCGCCACCTGAACTCTAGTATGTTGTAATTTTGTTTGTCATCTCGAATGAAGAAAGCCTAACTTTACAAAAAAAAATAAAAATAAAAGTAAAAAATAACAATAAAAAACTTAAAAACTATTAAAATCAGATAAAAAAAAAAACCCAAAAACATTTTAAATTTTAAATATAATATATATTGGATTTTTTTTTAAACCATTAAAAAAACGATAAATTTTCGATTAAAAAATAAAATACAAAACATTTAAAGCTTTAAAAAGCATATATTTAAGATTAAAACATTAAAAAGCATATATGCACGCAACTCTGCCACCCATGGTCACTCCCCCATTGGCGGCCAGGAGGTGGTCATCTAATTCTCGGAATTGGAAAGCCATTGTTGGGCTGTCATAGGGGTGGCTATCTGATTCTTGGAACTGAATAACCACCGACTGACTGCCCATTGGGGTGGCTATCTGATTCTCAGAATCGGATAGCCATCACCCGACTGTCCGTGGGTGTGGCTATCCGATTCTTGGAATCGGATAGCACTCGCCTGTGATCTCGATTTAACCATCAATGCAACAATTACAAATATAACCATACATATAGAAATGGAACATAGATAATACTTCATTTCATTATCGTAAAATATTGAAATATGCTTACAAACAGAAATGTAAATAAACTAGCTAGGGCGATGGTAGCTTATCTTTGAGAAGAGATGTGGTGGCCACATGCGCCTGAACTATTTTACAGTGAGGCTCTAAGGCCTATTTATTGTTGACAAGCAATGGAAAAATCTAAACATCCAAAAACCTAACCCTAGAAGATGAAACACCAAACTGTGGGCCCCTTTTGGGTAAATTGGTACATCAACTTCTCGGGGTCGTAACTTTGGCATACGATCTCCGCATGACGCGAACAAGATGTCGTTAGAAAGATATATCCAAGAACTACAACTTTGGAAAGAGCAGCATGGATCCATATACCCGTGATGCTCATAGTTTTCTTAAAAAATGTCATTTAGGGCCTCAAAACGGCTCTTGAAGTTTAGGACCTGAAAAACTGCTAAAAATAGTAAACTGTGCTACAATTAAGGAAACTGAAAAGCTGAAAGAAACAATGGTGGGGTTCCAAGTGGACTTGGTGGGTGGCCACCAATATCCACCAGGGTCATTCCTCCCCCTTTAGGAAGAAATGGTCCCCATTGCGTTGAGTTCCTCCATGAGATGAGGAAACTTCTGCTGAACGTGGTCCTTGGTGAGCCACTTGCCCTAGTAAAGGAGTTGGCCTGCTTTGACAACTTGATACAGTTAGATATTTTGTTGGCGAGTGTGCTTGATATATGTGTCCATCATCCAATCAGTTGCAACTTGTTCCATGCAATCTAGATTTAACTCTGTAGGTGTGAGATTTTTTGCAATATCAGATGTGTCTAGTAATGGTGGAAAGTATGGCTCAATCTGGTCCACATTGAACAATGGGTGCATGCCAAGGAATGGGGGAATGCTGAGCTCAAATCCATTGTCTCCCACAGCCTTGGTGATGGTGTAAGGACGATATTGCAGTGGTTGAGTTTCTGATAGGCTTCGGTAAGGTGTTCCTTTTGCAAATGAAACTAGACTTTGTCGCCCAGCTGAAACTTGTGTGGCACCCGATGTTGATCATGTTGTTGCTCTTACTTGGCATTTGATTTCTCCACAATGTTGTGGACCTACTTGTGAATATGTTGGATGTGCACAATAAAGTTGTTTGACTTATCTGTTTCGCACTGGACATGAGCCGAATCTGCGTGAGCAGCTGCAAATGGCTTGACCGAATGAATGCGACATATGACTTGACCGAATGAATGAGACATAGTGGCTTGAATCCCAAGCCCACCTAGTATCTATATATTTTGTCGCATTTTTCTCATATAAAAATTTCAATTATGGTTAAATCACATTCAAAATTTAATATGAAAAAATCATTCTTATTTTTATTTTATTGAAATAATGACTTCTGAACTATTTAAAAAAAATATATTTTGAAAAGATTTAAAAATTCAATGAATATGCAAGAAGTTAACAATTTCATTTAGCTACTTAAACGTGTAAGATTTTGAATTAATTGTGCTTTGAGTCCAAACACTTTGCGACCGGTTCTTCCCGTCATAAATACTATGTAAGGAAAAGCAGATAAAGGAGGCATATATTTTGGTGGATAGAGGAAGATAAATTCAAAACGATAACAACATAGAATTTTTTCGTTGGAGAAGAGATAAGTTTCTCGAAACAATATTAGGATGTATATGGCGGAATCTGAAATAAGTTTAAATAATTTTAGATGCAACTATATTCCTAGCTTTGCCGCTAAGTACTTACGATGTCCCGAAACAATGCGCCGAAAGAAAACAAAAAGACGGAGCCATTCTACACCTAATGATCAGTGTCACTGTATCACCTGCTCGAGGATGCCGGCAGTGGAAGCCACGTACCTATTGCTGTGCCTCAAAGACTGTAAACGGCCAGGGGGGGCAAACAGGCAATGCCACCCTGCAAGCTGCTGCAGCTGCTTTACGAAACAAGTGGGACTGTATATAGCAATACTGAAGGACGATCTTTGTCTGTACTGGAACCAAGGGCACGCCCCGAAATCAACGCTACGCCAATCATTAATGTATCGTTCTTTGAACTTTTGATACCATGACAGGTTTTGGTGTGGTAAGACATACTGGTTCAATCGATTGCCCTGCCCCGTGAGCCCAGCGGCCCATAAGGGCAGACTCTGCCGCGTATGAAACGCCAGCTCCTACCCTACAGTTATAACGTAAAATAAAAAACTGCAGTGCTGTCACGTCTGTGTTGCGCGTGTATCGACCAAGCAACCGAAGTATCGATAAACAAACGAGATTTGTTTTAGTTTGGCCACTGAACAACGCGTCGACAACAAACGGTTAGACTCTGCCGCGTATCAAACGCCAGGTCCTACGCTACAGTTATAACCTAAAATAAAAAACTGCAGTGCTGTCATTTCTGTGTTGCGCGTGTATCGACCAACCAACCGAAGTATCGATAAACAAGCGAGATTTGTTTTAGTTTGGTTATCCAACAACGCGTCGACGACAAACGCTTACGTTAATGACCGTGGCACCTGGCAATTAGAAACAGTTATTAGAAATCGCCTCTTCCCTGTATTTACCCTTTTCGTTAAATGCCGAACCGGTCCCGCAGACCGCATTTGAAGAGGCATGCATGTTCTCCCCATGTGCGGCTGAGTAGTGAAGAGCGATTCACCGAATTACGTGACAACGCCATTACGTGATGATGCAGTGCACTACCAAACAAAACCTAGTTGGAATCATGCTCTGTACCCAATTCATAACGCGGCGGAACGATGCGCCCTCGCACTGTATTTGATTCTCCAATAATTAATCAACAAAGCATCCGTAGTTTTCATCTTAGTAGAAATTGGTTGAAGGAATTTTGTACCATATAAATATGTAATATCAAATGAAATGAAATGATATTTTAAGTTTCATCAGACTAAAAATAGTCTATGAGACTATTAGTTTTTTGGTTTTTGTTTTTTGTAATTTAGTTTTTTTCTATTTAAATTGATGATGAATTGACCTAACTTTCCAACAATCTCTTAGTTAAAAAGACAATGCCAAGAAACTGATGTTAACATGTTAACATGTTCTCATAACTTTCTCTAATGTCTTTGAATGCATCACATTCCATGCCCCAAAATTGCAAAATGTATACACCCTTTCTTTCCAACCTTCCTTAGTGTTTCACACCGAGGTTGATGTGAGTTGGTCCTTATTGAGCAATAAGAACCTTTTCCCTGCACCAAATGTTAGTTCCAATAAACTCTTTTTGTTGTAAATCACATGTAGAGTTGAATTCCTTAATGTAATATTTCTTCTTCCTATCCAATATTAAAAACATACTCTAACTATATTTTATTTCACTAAACCACCTCTACAACATAAAATAAAATAGTAACAAACATCCCTACAAATCACCTCTAAAACATAAAATAAAATAAAATATTTAAACGACACCACTAAATGTAATAGTTCACCATTGAGCTGTCCTTATGTGTTGCGACTGTGTTGAAGGTTGAACTACAATTCTTTATCCCGTCATAAATCTTGAAAATTAACCCTTCATAAATCCTGTCTCTGTTTTTGAAAAATCTGTCAGGTTTCAATGGCTTTTTAATTGTTGATGAACTTGGAGCAATATCGATATTTTGTACATATGCTTTGAAGTGATATGTTTGTAAGTAGGAATCGAGTCAATTATATGGTTTCACCGGTCACACTTGTTAACATAATGGAATTGTATACCTAAAGTGTCGGTTTTTTGTTTATTTTATTTTATTTTTTAAATACGATTAATAATTTCGTATCATTATTAATTCTTTTAATTAAACCTGCGAAAGTTAATAAAGAATTCGTTCACCTTAAAATTTAAAAGGTAATTAGTAAATTTTGTATTTGATTATTATTTTTAAATTGAAATAAAATGTTTGTGAGGTATATTAATGTGTAGTTAGATAATTTTGTTTTTTCCTGGGATTTCTTTTGAGTGAATTTCCTAGGGACCATTTAGAATGATAAGTTTCAGTTATGATATTTGTGAAATTAGGCTTTTATTTTTTTTAAGAGATGTATTATTTATGAATTTAAATATTTAGTTTATAAAACTAAAGCTCAAATCACTTAAAAAAAACATATATCCCAAATTCCAAAAAAAACATTTATAATTAAATTACGATTAACTCATATTTATTAATTAAAATTACAGGACATTACCTCACCCTACCCTAACGTATGTGAGAGAGGAATTGGGAAATTACATGTCTAAATGATTATGGAAGACGTTGGCTGACCCTAATGTACCTTACCGGTTTAGAAAAGAACAAGTTTAGAACAAGTTGAATTGTTTTATGTTTTTTTTTAAATTAGTTAAATAACATTTTTAAATTTATAAATTAATTCATTATTTTTGAAAAATTTCCTAAAACAAAACCAATATTTAGCTTTTCTAATTAAAAATTACACAATAGTTATATAATTAAAAAAACATATGTTACTTCTATCAAGTATATAAACAAATTTTGTATTTACCTTTTTTAGTTAAAGATCACAAGATAGTTATATAATTTAAAAATATATATTACTCCTATAAAATATTTACATAGAAAGTGTTAATGGTGCTGAACTCACCAACATGTAAGGGGATCTTCCCGAAAAGAAGTTCCAATTAGACCTTAGACCGTTTGGTGTAGGAGTCCGAACAATGGGTCATACGATAATGCCTTGACAATGATTTGGCACAAGGGCAAGTATGATGTCTCTGTTGGTAGCAAGGGTGTGACAGCTGCACCAAGCCAAGGAAGGTGCATGAGAGGTTCAAACACAAGGGGTTGAGATGAGTGTGCCCCTTGGAAACCTGTGATAAAACAAAGTTAAGAAGGGAACACACGAGCAAAGATGCATCACAACATAGAAGGAAAGTTAGCTAGCAATCCAAAGTGATGTTTAAACCAACAACACATTTTAGAAAGATTCATACATACATACACAGAAAAGTCCATACATGCATGCGTAAGAAAACAAATACATATATCATTTAGAGTAAACTAGACAACATAGAATACAATACAACATATGCTTGAAACGTGTTGGCTCTGTTATATCAATAAGTGTAAGTTCAAGTCATACAGTACATCCATGTTACAGCAGCTGTCTACTCCTACAAAGAGATATACTAGCTCTGCATAGTGGAGAAACCAAGGCTCATTACAATACTGTCCAAGTTCTCTCTAAGATAGTCCTATCAGAAGCTTCGCTGACCAAAAGCCTTTACAATGAGTTATGAGGTTCTATTTATAGCAAAGGGTGGGATGACCCTTGACATTCCCCTTTGTGACAGTTCATCTACCCTCATGACTCTTCATCTACTCTGATTGTTACATCCAACTATTGACACTTGAACTTCCACTTGACAAGATGTTACATTACAATGCACATTTGCCCATGTGAGACAAAATGGCTTGAGCAAGCCATGCAAGACATCACTGACACTCGGTCCATTGTGGTGAGACCAACTCTTTGACATGCTTGTGATGATGAAGGTGGTGAGTTGATTCCAAGCTTCGTTGTCCACGATGGCGTGCATGCACTCCATAGTGACATCTTGTTGAGCGAACTCTTGCCTCCGTTGCATCTAGGTGCATTGGTGTGGCTCCTCCATCCAACTCTTCTGCTAGTATGCACATGGTATTCTTGGGTGCAGCCAAACCAGCAACACACTGATGCATAGTGTCCGTGTTGATCTTCCAGTGTGTGTTGGTGGTCATGCACATCAATTGTCAACTATGTGTTAAGCTCTAGTCGGACTTGCTTCTTGTCTTTGCCTCGGTGAGTGTGTTGAATGGTTGGGATCACATGTTTGCGCATAATGACATGCATATTGTCGAATTCACTTGCATGCGATCAACAAAACAACTCACTATGTTTGCTATGTGCCATATGTTGGGATGGATCTATAACTTGCACAAGCGCAGGTTCATTGGTGAGTGCATGTTGTGCCCCCTGTTGTAGCTATTCCTTCTACAACTCATTCTCTCATCTATGCAGCTCATGTTCTTCCTAGATTTGTTGCTTCAGCACATGCAACTCCTTCTCTATTGGTTCTGTTCTCTTGCACAATCGTCTTATCGCTTCATCACCTCATAGCCTCAATCTCCAAAGTTGCTTTCATGAGAAGTGGATCTGCTCAAGATTGTAACTTTGTTCCACCTTTGTGTTGTCAACAACCTTCCTCTTGCATTCGCCACATGCAAGTGTGCTGCCTTCTACTGCTGTTGATGGTGTTGCTCACTTTGATGTTGCTGCCATCTTATATTGATGTCCTTATCTACGAAAAACTTGATGTATTCATAGGTAGGTAGGTTCATAGAGACTTGCTTGGTTGCAATTCACGTTGTGCTCTCAACAGAGTCCTTTGACTCTGCTCTCCTGAAGGCCATTGTACTTGTGTTGTTGAGAGGAAGATGAACACTTGTGATATATGTGGACATGGAAGCACTCATGGAAAGCAATTTGTGAGTCAAAAACTAAAACAAACTTGATAAAAAACTTACAACATACCTGCGTGACTCTTCATGAAGGTTGAACAATTTTTGTCGAGAGGTCGGGAGACTAATTGCCAAAACTATGCAAGGCATAGTCCGAGCTGTCAGGAGGCTGATTAACTATTGAAACCGTGTAATGCACAGTCCATCCTCACCTATTGAGGACTGAAACTACGCAATGCACAATTTCCGTCAAGAGTGACATGCAACTAGCAAAATGCATTGTGCAGTTCCTGGGGCCAATGGGACACTGCCTCCAAGAATTGTGCAATGCAAGCCTGGAGGTCAGTGCCTCGCTAGGATTGCACAATTTCTGGAAGGAAGGCAGAGCCTTTTCTTCCAAAAATGGGCAGTGCTAGCCGAGCAAGCCACGGTCGAGGCCAAGGCAGCCTAGTCCAGTTAGCGGGTGACTGAGAAAATGAGAAATGTGAAAGCATGATGAGATGAGTGCAAACAAGAGTGAATGATCGTTCATGCAAACAACAAGTGCAGGATTCGGAAAAGAGGAAAGCATGCATGCATGTGAAGCGAGTCACCGCAACAACATCCGTTCATGCAAAACAATGTCATGCATGCGACAAGAGTGAGATGTTAACAAAAACTAAAACAATGCTAGTACAAGTTAGTATGCATCAAAACGACAACAAGCGCTCACTGAAATCAAGCAGACATCATTCATATGAAGCAAACACAAAAAGCGCAAGAAACGTAGCGCGAGACATGAAAAGTGGGCTTACCCCAAAACAGCTGAGTTGAATGTTATAACGAATCCTAGATGCAATGAACAATGTAAACTTTGAAACATGAACTGATAATGTTACTTGTTTCGTAGAGATAGAAAGAAAGTGACCGAATTTTGAAAAGGGGCAATGCAGAACACACATATTTTTTTTAGAGCATAGTTTTTGGCAATTTAATTTTTTTATGTACATTACGTTTTAGAATGTTAGTGATTTACATGCTGACATAAAAAAGTGGTGATTCTGCGTGAGGCACTTTTTTTAAATGACCTATTTTTTTACTTTAAATTTTCTAATGTATGAAATGTAAATAATTATTTTCTAAATTTAACAATTTTTTGTATAAATTTTTTAATGTATTAAGTGTGCATATATTTTTAAATGTTACATTTTTTTACACTTTAAAATTTTTTATTGCTATAAAAAAAGAAATTATAAAAATATACATAAAAAAAGACAAGAAAAAACATAAAAAAAGGTAAAAAAGAATAATTATCTTGTAAACAATAAAAAAATTTGGAAAAAAAAAAACTATAAAATTAATTAAGTAAAAATTGAAAAATTGAAAAAAACATTAACAAAAAACTACAAAAAAAAATTAAAAACAAACTAGATTAAAAAAAAAAAAAGAAATAGGAGGAATGGAGTTCTATGTAAACTTCTTTGAATTTGGAGAGCTCTGCAACTCAAACCCTAATGGTGGCAAGGAGGTGAAAACCTTGGGGCAACACGAAGGAAGGGTGGAAGGCCGTCAACGGCCTAGGCAGCAGGAACTAACAGAGGCCAAAGCAACAAAGGTATGACATAAGATGTCAGGAGGGGAGAGATCCCCTCCTACCGAGATACGGTGGTAGGAGACGCACAGAGTAGCCAGGAGATAGAGGAATGGAAGAACACGGGCCCGGTGCTAGGAACTTCCTGGCAAACAGGCCACAGAGGAAAGTGTCTGCCATGTTTTTTAAATGGAGAAACCCAGATATGTGATCCCAACGAACAAACTCAAAAAGTACAGAAGCTATATGAGGGATCACACCCTTATCTGCAAGTTTGTAGGAGTCTGGCCATCGAAAAGAGACCTTAGCAAGTGGATTCAGCAAAAATGGCAGCCCTGAGGCCACATCGAGCTCAAGCTGGGAGCGAAAGGGTTCTTTAAGGTAATCTTCTTTAACCTGCAAGATAGAGATAAGGTATTTGAAAATGGCCCGTATTTCTATTATAATGTCGGTTTGTTCATGCATTTCTGGGAAGAATGCTACAACCGTGACAAAGAAACCTTTGTGGTTGTGCCTGTCTGGGTTCGCTTATTCGGGCTCCACATAGACTTCTGGGACCCGGACATCTTAGAGGGGATAGGAAACTCAATAGGAAGCTTTGTGAAAATATTAACAACTACAAAGAAAGGTAGATACACCTCGTACGCTAGGATCTGTGTTTACATAAACCTATAAAACCCCATCCTTGGCATAATAGAACTTGAATATCATGAAGATGTTTGTTAGCAGAACATAGATTATGAACACATCCAGTTTAGGTGTTGAAGGTGCCATACCCATGGCCACCTAGAAAAGGAATGTCTGATAACCAGGGAGGAAGAAGAAAGTAGAAGGCCCATGCAAAAAAAGAAAGAGCCAGACTAGGAGGAATTCCAAGAGGTGAGAAGCAAAAGGAAAGCCAACAAGGAAACCCCCTAGAAATATAGGAAAGGAAAACAATCTGCCCCAGTGAAACCAAATAGTTTTGCAATATTGCAGGTATAGGATGACGAGGAAGACCAACCCATGGAAAATCAGGATAATAAAGGTTCAGACAGCAGTGAGAGTTGCGACAGAAACCAATCAAAAAGGAAAGTCGCGAGCGAGCCACTGGAAAAAGATAAGGAACTATACGAACAAACTGAACAGATGGAGACAGACCAGGAGACCAGTAGGGAAGACCTAAGTCAGGAAGGAAGGTATTGAGAAAACTGCTAAATGAATGGAAGAACCTGGATGAGAGGTTTATTCCGGAAGAACAAAAGAGGTTGTATGCGGAAACCTTCCAACAATATAAAACCAAACTTGAAAAAGGCAAAGCCTCATGAGAAGAACACCAAGAGATTCAAAAGGAAAGCAGACCAGATCATAATGGACAAGGTATAGGGGGGAAAAAAAGAGGAAGAAAAAACCTTAAGGATTCCATCCAACTGATGGGAGAAATTTTAGTCAATACAGGGAGAGTGGTCCCACTATTAGTGGTGTTTCAAAACCTACCCCAATTTAACCAATGATAGAGACTTGCAGACAGAACTAAGGGTGGTTGATATCCCAACCATAAACGGGAAATTCACTTGGAATAACAGAAGATGCGGGTCCAAACAGATCACTTCAAGACTGGACATATTCCTCATCTTAAAGCACATAATCGGGCTCGATATCTTCTACGAAGCCTCTATCCTACCCTCAATAGGGTCAGACCACTGTCCAATAATGTTCGAAATAGCCTTAAATGATCAGAACAAAAAGAGACCCTTCCGGTTCGAGTCCTTTTGGCTTCGTGCCCCTGATTTCCTAGACAAAGTAAGAAGCTGGTTGGAGGACAACAAAAGCAGAAAGGAATGCCACAACAAAATGCACTCTTTTTAGCTAAGACTCAAAGAAATCAAGAGCAAAATCAAGAAGTGGAACAGGGAAGAATTCGACAACATCCAGCAGGAGCAAGGCAAACTCCAGTCTAGATTGGAAAGAATCCAGCAGCAAATCATCTTGGATGGACGAAATAAAGAACTGGCTCAGGAGGAAGGCAGAGTAATCACTCAATTGGAGGAAAGGTGAAAACAGGAAAAAATCCTGTGGAAGTAGAAATCCCGGGTCCAATGCCTAAAAGAGCAAGACAAAAACTCCAAATTCTTCCATAAAGCTATGTTGAACCATCGCCAACACAACAAAATATTCTCCTTGAAAGACAAGGATGGAAACAGAGTGACACAGCGGGATGAAATTGAACAACTCTTGGTGGAGCACTTCAAAGGCATTCTCTCTGAACCAAATGTCAACCGATCTGAGGACATAGACAAAATTTACCACCATATTCCTAAGAAAATCTCCAAAGATCAAAATCTGGCCCTTCTCAGGTAATCACCAAGGAGGAACTTGAAGAGACAATCAACAAAATGCCAAACAATAAGGCCCCAGGCCCCGATGACTTCAGCATTGAATTTTATCAGGAGACTTGGAATTTTATGGGGAATGATCTGCTAGACCTAGTGGAGGATTCTAGGTGTTCCAAGTGCATGCACCAAGGCTTGAATGCCACCTTCCTAGCTCTAATCCTGAAGAATGGCAGCTCGGATGAACCGTAGGGTTTCAGGCCCATTTCCCTATATAATGTTGTCTACAAAATCCTTGGAACTGTCATGGTAAACAGGCTCAAGCCAATCCTACCGGATCTCATTCCCTGGAGCAAATAGGCTTTGTCAAAGGACAGCAGATCACCGATGGCATCATAGTGGCCCAAGAAGTGATCCACTCCGTGAAAAGCTCCCGTGCCCTAGGCATGCTCATCAAACTTGATTTGGCCAAGGCGTTTGATCGCCTTGGTTGGAAATATCTGGAAGGCATCCTTAAAGCCTATGGTTTTGACCAAAGATGGATAAATTGGATCCGGTCTATGGTTGGCACTCCAGTCATGTCAATTCTGTTAAACAGCACCCCGTTTGAAGCCTTTACTCCCTCCCGTCGGCTAAGGTAGGGAGATCCCCTATCTCCTTTCCTCTTCATCCTAGCTGCAGAAGGCCTAGGCAGATTGGTAAAGACTCAAATCTCCAGGGATCAGATAAAGGGCCTCCATATCTACGAGGAGGACATCCCAATCTCGCACACCCAATTCGTAGATGATGTGATGCTATATGGTCAAGCCATACTGAAGGATGCCCAAAGAATTATCAAAACTTTATGCCAATTCAGCAAAGCCTCTGGAATGGAGATTAACAAGGACAAATCGGAAGTGTTTTTCTTCAACACCTCATTGGCTGCCCAAAGATTCCTGGCGTGCACTCTAGGCTTTGATAGGGGAACCTTCCCATCAAAATGCCTAGGTATTATGCTACATAAGCATCAATTTCGGTCGGCCAACTCGAAACTTCTAATAAAAAAATCCAAAATAAAATGGAGAACTGGACCCATTGCTCGTTGAATGCCCCAAGTTAGATAACCCTCTTGAAAGCAGTTTTGCAGGCCATCCCTAACTACCATCTCTTGTGCCAAGCTATCCCTAAGACAAAAAGCCAAAAGCTATTTACTCTATTCAAAAGCTTCGTTTGGCAGGGGACCAACAAAACAAGAAAGTGGGCCCTAATCTCATGGGACTAGCTTAGCCGGCTCTCCAAAGATGGCGAATTAGGGCTTCGTGACCCCTTCGTCCTCAACCAAGTCATGGGTGCGAAACTCTGGTGGAGGTGGATTCAGGGTGGCCCTAATGTGTGGAAGGTGATATGGGAAAGAAAATACGATGCAACAGGGGAAACTGAAGAAAGACTGAGAAGTAAGACAGAGACCAGAGGATCTGCAATCTGGAACCTGGCGAGGGGTAGAAAAGACCTGATAAGGGATAACAGTTTTTGGGACATTCGAGTAGGGGACAAGGCCAGATTCTGGGAGGAATCTTGGAAACAACGCAAACGACTCATACAAAAAGGAAACCTCCATGCCATCCTTGCCTTCTCATCTTAGACTAGGGCATTAACAGATGGCAATTTCTGGAAGCCAGACGAGCAAGGATACTAGTGCAATTGGAAACAAAAAGAGGATTGGGAAGGAGCACCAGAAACTGACAGATTGCTAGAGTATTATACAGAGATGGCATCTCAAAAAATAACAAGGAAAACAGGGTCTGACATTCTCAGATGGGGTAAACGAATTCAAGGAAATTTCTTAATAGCAGAAGCCTACTACCACAAAGTCAATCAAAATCAACAGTCGGAAACAAATCAATGGAAAAACCTTTGGAAAACCAAGCACTGGCCTAAAGTTTCTTTTTTCATTTGAACTATACTTCACGGAAGAGTGCTTACCTGGGACTAGATTTTGAGGAAGGGAAGCCAAGGCCCATCCTGCTGTGCCCTCTGCAACTCCCAAGAGGAAACCATGGATCATTTGATGAACTGCTGCTCAGTCAGGAACTCCCTATGGGAATGTAAGCTCAAATTTTTTGAGCACCATCACAGAAATCATCAGAACATCGTAAACACCATAGTAAATTGGCTGAGAAATCCTTACCAGAATCCGGTGGTCAATCACACTTGGCTTCTTTTTGCCGGGTTCCTGCTCTGGAACATTTTGAAAAGCATAGAATGGGGCAATTTTCAGGGCAAAACCCCGAAACCCTGCAGCAATCTGGGAACAAACCATCAGGAACATACGTGAAGCAATCCTTATAGAAATCTGGAAGGAAGAAGACTGGCAGGCATCGTTGACAAGGAGGCAATCCTGAAAAGACTTGAGTTCAGCCAAAGTATGGTAAATGGGATGTTTCATGAAAAGAACAAACCAAAGAAGTGGTTGAAAGCAACCAGTACTAACACCCCCCATAGGGATTCATAAAGCTTAATTTTGATGGCACTGTAAAACGCAACCCAGGAGAGGTTGGGATTGGAGGAGTCTTCAGAGACGCCGGGGGCAACGCACTGAGAATTTTAGTGATACACTGCGGGGAAGCCTCGAATAATGAAGCCGAGCTGCGCACCTTGAAACGAGGCCTGGAAATTGTGGCAATTTCAAGCGACTCCAAATTCAGGGAGACTCGAAGTTGGTGATCAACATGGTTAGGAAGCTCCAATAACAACAACTAGTAGAAGAAATTAGTAAAAGCTGGAGAACAACTTGGCTCATAGGAGAAATTGGGAAAATCCTACCCAGAATAGATTACCTCATTCCGTCCCACACCAGATGTTTAGGCAACAAGCCGGCGGATTGGCTTGTGAATTGGGGTTGTAGGAATCGTGGCAAAGAAATTAATAGCGAAGGTTTGTCTCAACTGCTCCCAGAGGAGAAATCTCGACTTCAACAATTGCTTGACATCGATAAAGGTGGTAAAGGCACGACCGAGACGAACGGTCACGATCAGGCAACACGCAGTGGAGGCGGAGAAAATTCACAACAGATGGGAATGGACAGCACGTCCGTGGGAACAGGCAGAAGTAAAAGGAATGAAAAAATCGGGCAGATGACGTGGCAAGGTAGGTCTGGTCGAGGGGACGGAGAAGACGTATGAACCGAATCATCATTAAGGAAGGATCTAGAGCTAGCTCCGGAATTCGGGATAATTGACAGAGGAAGGATGACAGGTGGCACGAGGAGTACAGAAAGGTTATGGCAAGAGTAGCTGGGAGGATATTGGAGTAATGACGCATAAAGCGGGTAGGTCAAGTCATGCCACTTCCTGAGATAGGGAGGCTGGAATGTCAGACAGAAAATTAAATGGCCAAGTGGAGGCCTGGTTGACAGGACAACGAGTAAATAACATCCATATGCTCGAAGAAACAGATGGAACGCTCATTCAGTTTGGTAAGAACAATGAAAAAAGTGGAAAGGCGCCTGCTCGACTCTGCGACCAGCCCTCCTCCGCGGCTCCGGCAAGAAAATGTGGTATGTTTCCTATCGTCTTCATCCTTCAGACATTATGTTAGCTCGTAACTCCATTATCTTTGCTTGCCCAGAAATGTTCTGCCCTAGTGCGTAGAATGTTAGTTGTAGAGATGAAAATGGCCCTCTGGGTACTCTTTTGTTTCTCTTATCCTCCTCCCGAGCAGGAAAAGACTTGCATGGTGCTAGTTCTGGGTCCTACTCTGGGAGTCCGGCTACGTGGGGGGCTTTCACGGGTCTTGCCGCGCTCCATGAGGGACCTCGCAACCCCGGTCTTATTTTCTCCCTGGTCTTCTACCATGGCCCCTACCACAATTGCCATTCTATTTTGTTGGCTGGGTCTGAAAGGCTTCGCCAATTTGTCTGGCGGGGGTTTCTCCAGGCTTCTGCAAGAGGGTGGTGGGTCTTAAGCTGCCGCGCCTAGAATGTTGCTATAAGGGCCCAGGCCAACCATGCTGAGAATGCAGCTACAAGCGATCTGACCTTGACAGTGTTCCAACTCATTAGCACTGACTTGTGGTTTTCTGCTGTGATAGGTCGAAAAGCTCCCACAATTTCCAAGCCCCAGGTCTATGGCAAGATGGCTCCAAGGAAGGTCAATTTTGCAAAGAACCAGGAAGATGGCACCAGTAGCCATCTGAATAAAAGGGGTAGGAAGCCCGACTCTGAAAAACTCCTCGACTTGATAGATGGGTACATGACCGGCATCTCTCCCGAGATCCGTTCCCAAATCCATGGGTGGGAGTGCGAGCTACGAGAAATTAGTGCGAACCATGAGATCCCTCGCGAGGACTAGGAAGTGATCATGGACCTAGGCACCTCAAGAGGCAGGAACACGCTGTTCAATAAAACACTCCAATTTTACTGGATCATGAAACATGTGGTTGGTCGGGCTATGGAGGTAAACCAGGCTGTGCATGAAGAGGAGGATGAGGAATGCAAACAGGTAGAGGAGCACCTCAAAAGCCAACTGACGGAAGAATCAACCAACATAAAGAACAGTCTCCTGAAAGAGATTGCGGCTGTCCAAGTCCCAGCATCCAGAAACCATCTGTTGCTGAAGAACATGGAACAATTGGTGCTGGAACTCAAATGGCCATAGATTAGAAGATTCTGAAGCCTGTGCTAGCGCCTCAAAGCCTACCCTAGTCAACTTTTCAGACGAGGATTAGCTGAGTTGTGTCTTCTTTTGTTTAATATGATGATGAATCTGAACTGTATCTGGGTGTCGAGTTATGTTCATGTTGTTAGCTTAGACAATAGTAGGCAAATCAATGGTTATGACACGAAGAAGGAAAAAACCATTTTTAAATTTTGGACAGGTTTTAAGGCCGAAAGGTGGTGGTGTAGTGTCCTGCGGGCAGACCCGCCACCTGAACTCTAGTATGTTGTAATTTTGTTTGTCATCTGGAATGAAGAAAGCCTAACTTTACAAAAAAAAAAAAAAAAAAAAAAAAAAAAAAAAAAAAAAAAAAACTTAAAGACTATTAAAATCAATATTAAAAAAAACCCAAAAACTTTTAAATTTTAAATAATATATATATATATATATATATATATATATATATTATATATATTGGATTTTTTTTTAAACCATTAAAAAAAACCATAAATTTTCGATTAAAAAATAAAATACAAAACATTTAAAGCTTTAAAAAGCATATATTTAAGATTCAAACATTAAAAATTATATATGCACGCAACTCTGCCACCCATGGTCACTCCCCCACGGGCGGCTAGGAGGTGGTCATCTAATTCTCGGAATTGGAAAGCCACTGTAGGGTTGTCGTAGGGGCGGCTATGTGATTTTCGGAATTGAATAACCACCGACTGACTGCCCATTGGGGTGGCTATCTGATTCTCAGAATCGGATAGCCATCACCCGACTGTCCGTGGGTGTGGCTATCTGATTCTTGGAATCAGATAGCAAGCGCTTATGATCTAGATTTAACCAACAATGCAACAATTACAAATATAACCATACATATAGAGATGGAACATAGATAATACTTCATTTCATTATCGTAAAATATTGAAATATGCTTACAAACAGAAATGTAAATAAACTAGCTAGGGCGATGGTAGCTTATCTTTGAGAAGAGATGTGGTGGCCACATACGCCTGAACTATTTTACAGTGAGGCTTAAAGGCCTATTTATTGTTGACAAGCAATGGAAAAATCTAAACATCCAAAATCCTAACCCTAGAAGATGAAACACCAAACTGTGGGCCCCTTTTGGGTAAGTTGGTACATCAACTTCTCGGGGTCGTAACTTTGCAATACGATCTCCACATGACGCGAACAAGATCTCGTTAGAAAGATATATCCGAGAACTATAACTTTGGAAAGAGCATCATGGGTCCATATACCCATCATGCTCATAGTTTTCCCAAAAAATGTCATTTAGGACCTCAAAACGGCTCTGGAAGTTCAGGACCTGAAAAAATGCTAAAAATAGTAAACTATGCTACAATTAAGGAAACTGAAAAGCTGAAAGAAACAATGGTGGGGGTCCAAGTGGACTTGGCAGGTGGCCACCAATATCCACCAGGATCATTCCTCCCCCTTTAGGAAGAAATAGTCCCCATTGCGTTGAGTTCCTCCATGAGATGAGGAAACTTTTGCTGAACCTGGTCCTTGGTGAGCCACTTGCCCTAGTGAAGGAGTTGGCCTGCTTTGCCAACTTGATACAGTTAGATATTTTGTTGGCAAGTGTGCTTGATATATGTGTCCATCATCCAATCAGTTGCAGCTTGTTCCATGCAATCTAGATTTAACTCTGTAGGTGTGTGATTTTCTGCAATGTTAGATGTGTCTAGTAATGGTGGAAAGTATGGCTGAATCTGGTCCACATTGAACAATGGGTGCATGCCAAGGAATGGGGTAATGCTCAGCTCAAATCCATTGTCTCCCACAACCTTGGTGATGGTGTAAGGATGATATTGGAGTGGTTTGAGTTTCTGATAGGCTTCGGTAAGGTGTTCCTTTTGCAAATGAAACTAGACTTTGTCACCCACCTGAAACTTGTGTGGCACCCGATGTTGATCATGCTGTTGCTTTTACTTGGCATTTGATTTCTCCACAATGTTGTGGACCTACTGGTGAATATGTTGGATGTGCACAATAAATTTGTTTGCCTTATCTGTTTTGAACTGGACATGAGCCGAATCTACGTGAGCAGCTGCAAATGGCTTGGCCGAATGAATGGGACATAGTGGCTTGAATCCCAAGCCCACCTAAAAAGGGTTGTGGCTAGTCGAGCTGTGGAGAACCCGGTTGTAGTTGTGATGAACATAGGGGAGGCTCTCATACCATGTGGGTGAATGCTTTGAGTTGTACATGCGCAGAATGTGTATGATCATCCTATTGACAACCTTTGTCTAGCCATCAATTTCAGATGGAAGGCTATGGACTTAGTGAGTTTCCTGTCCAACATCGA
Organism: Pinus taeda; assembly: GCA_000404065.3. Taxonomy (NCBI): domain Eukaryota; kingdom Viridiplantae; phylum Streptophyta; class Pinopsida; order Pinales; family Pinaceae; genus Pinus; species Pinus taeda. The sequence continues at coordinate 134,747 of APFE031133892.1, forward strand.
CCAGAGACTAGACCAAAATATACTGAGGAACCTGCTATCCCATTCTGAGATGATAGACTGTGGGATTTGAAAGTGTACCCACACTTGTTCAAAGAAGAGTTTAGTAGTGGCTTCTGCTATGATATTCTTCTTGCAAGGTGCCATAATGGCCATCTTCGAGAACTTGTTAATGACCACAAAAACACAGTTGTTTCCATGCTTAATAGAAGGAACACTAAAACAAGACTAGTGATTTGCACCATCTTTAGTGCTAAGTTTTAGTGCATTCTTTTTATAATTGTGATGAGGAACCTGGGGCTAAATCTGGCTCTATTGTACAATTTTTAAAGCGTCCTTTTTTTTCACCTCATTCTTCATCCTTTTTCACGCTAGATTTTGCATCATTTTTTACACCATACTATGCATCATTTTTTGCGTTAAATTTTGAACCAAGATTTTCATCTTATTTTATGACAGGTTTTGCTTCTAGTTTTGTGTCATTTTTTGCATCTATTTTTCATCATCTTTTGCTTCCTATTTTGTGTCATTCTTTGCTTCCATTTTTGTGCCATCACTTGCATCAAGTTTACACCATATTTTCATCCAACTTAACGTTTTTTTCTGCATCCATTTTGTGTTAGCTTTTGCATCTAGTCTTACACCAGTTTTTGCATCTAGACTTACACTAGTTTTTGCTTCTATTTTTGTACCTAATTTTTCACCAGCTTTGGTGCCTATCATTGCACCATGTGCTGAATTTGATTTAGCACCATATTTTGCATCCATTTTTGTGCCCATTTTTGCATCTTTTTTTGGACCATTTTTTACGTCTACTTTTACATTTGATTTGTCTCCTTATTTTCCATCCCATTTTGCACCATATTTTGTGTCATTTGTTGCATCCAATTTTACATCGTTTTTAACATCATTTCTTGCATCCAATCTTACATCATTTTGAGCATCCAAATTTTCATTTATATTTGCATCTTATGTTGAGTCATGTGTTGTGTCCACCTTTGCATCTTATTTTGTGTCTAATGGTACATTCAATTTAGAGCCATTTTTTACGTCTACTTTTGTAATTTTTTTGCACCAAGTTTTGCATCAATTTTTGCATCCAATTTTGAGCTATTTTTATGCCCATTTTTGCACAATCTTTTGTGTCTACTTATGTGTCTAATGTTGCACCATTATTTATGCCCACTTTTTCATCCAAATTTGCATTTTTTTGGTGTCTAGTTTTACATTGTTTTCTCCATCCAAATTTGCATCTTTTTCTGCCTCATTTTGTGTCCACATTTGCATATAATTGTGTGTCTAAGTTTGAGCCTAAATTTTCATATCATTATGCATCATTTTTTACATCCAATATGGCATCCATGGTTTCACCTTTTTTCAGCCCCATTTTGCATCTTGTTTTATGTCTTTTCTTACATCTTCTTTTTTCCTTTTCTGCGCCCATGTTTGCATCCCAAATTTACACCATTATCTGTATCATCATTTGGCATCTTAATTTGTAACATTTTTTGCTTCTTTTTAGCACTCAACTTTGCATATTATTTTACATCTAGTTGTTTGTCTTTTTTTGCATCTAGTTTCATGTCCATTTATGTGTCCTTGTTTTTTCCCAATTTGATATCCTTTTGTATGCCATGTTTTATTCCCTTCTTTGTGTCAACTATTGCACAATTTTTCACTTTTAGTTTAAAACACTTTGTATGTCATTGTTTGCATTTTGTATTAATTCCTAGTTTAACAACCAATTTTACTTTCAATTTAGCATCCATGGTTGCATCTGCATTTGACTTGTTATGTAGAGTATATTTACTTTACATATATGACCCCCTTTATAGATTCATTTTGTTAATTTCAATTGTACAATGAATTATATCATAGTTTCTAAATATCACTAAAGAAGATATCACAATTCAAAATCATTTGTAAATAAATTTAATGGAAATTGACAACATCCATCCAAAAAAATAACAATGTCATCATGTACAATGATTCATTGATAATTTTCAACACATATGTATAAAATAGCAACATAACACCAATAAGATCAGTATTTACGAGAGAATTTTCGGTGTAAATCACATGATATTTCATTTGTCGACGCGTTTTGAACCAACTAGTGTGGTTCATCATCAAGACAAGTTGAAGAATCAGATCAAGGTCTGCCTGTTAAATAGTTAGAGCAAAACCTCCAACGGCTATAATTCTTGACGAGGCAGTGGCTATATTGACCAACGGCTAAAGTTGACTAGGGATCAGTTAGCAAGACCAGGGGCAAAAAAAAAGATAATTTAATATATTAAATTGGAAGAGGGACACATGACTTCACTTTTATATATATTATATAATATTATTA
>APFE031133892.1:139195-171145 GCA_000404065.3 Pinus taeda
AAAAGCTTGATTTGATTCTTCAACTTGTCTTGATGATGAACCACACTAGTTGGTTAAAAAACCATGGACAAATGAAATATCATGTGATTTACGCCGAAAAATCTCTCGTAAATTTTATATGGATCACAGAAGCCTCGATTCAACAAGATTAGAGTTAATTTTAATCAAAACAACTAAAATTCAAATATGATTAGCAGATCAAAATATTTCATGAATATCATTATTCTACGATAAATTAACAACATACATCCAAAGATGGTAATATCACCATACATTATAATTCTCTATCAAAATAATGATGATACTTTCCAATATATAAATCAAATAAAAATATAATAATGATAATATCATCATCATCTTTAATCAAATCAAACTCATCGTATGATTACCAAATTAAAATGTTTCATTGATATAAGGTAAATTCACAACATCCATCTAAACATAGCAATGTCATTCTACACAATAATTTCTTCATAAAAAACAATGCATGTGCATGCCTAACTACCACCACCAAGATCATCCTCATGATCATCTTGACCATCCTCATTAGTCATCCACATCATCACCAACACCACAACCATCATCATCATCATCTCCTCCTTCACCACCATCATCCTCATCCTCATCATCTCCTAATATATGTTGATCATAGTTTGGATCATCATCGTGATCATCATCTTGGAAATCGTTAACTATAGCATTCTGGCAAAAGAAATAAATATTACATGTTAGTATTAATTACATAACACACCGCATGTTTTTGTTATACAATGCTAATCATAAAATGAGGTAAGATATAGCATCTAATAGTACTAAAAAATAAAATGAAAATACAGTTCAAAAGTATATTGGAAATCCAACTAAGATTACATACCATAGAGTCCATCCAAGCAAGAAATTCAATGCATATCTTTTGTTGCAACACTTCCTTTTCCAAATGATTTGGAGGTCTTCCATATCTTAGTTCCTGTCAATCAGTAAATAGGGAGAAATTAGATAACAATGACTTTCTTCTGGTACAAATTTTATTAAAAAAATATCACATGTTTAATATACTTACAAAGGTTGTTATCAATGCTTTTAAACCTTTCTGGCCACTACAATGAGTGACTTCTGTCTTGGTTAACCTCACCTTGAATGCCTTGTCCTTAAACATAAACCAATTCAATTTATTTTCACACAAATACACGTATAAGATACTTATAAATATTACTACATTCTAAATAACATTTGATGAAAAATTCAATACCTGAATGCTCTCATCGTGGGCCTTTCTTTGTGCATCCAAATTCTCAAATGATTTTACAAGTTCTTTCCATACTTTAAAAGGTATGTCAAATGGTCTTTGTTTCAGTCTTTGATCTTGAGGCATTTTTCAATTTTTTCTTGCTTGGTTGCAACAAAGCCTCTTACAGTAGAGGGACATTTGCAATTTTATCTTCTTAACCAACCAACCAGTACCAAATTCATTCTCTATGTCCTGTACCACCATATTTTTTAGGTGAAGTGGAATCTTGGAGAATGTGAGGTGAAGATGATCTCTAAATCATTGAAGGCATCAGTCCTTAAGCCTATTTAAGAATTGTTTTCCTGCATCTGTCCTTCTTATCTCCCCTAAAATAGGGTCATACTCTATCTTGGTACCTAAACTACAAATAGATGATACATAGCCTAAGGATGAACAAGAACTTGTGGTCTTGGGAGTTTCCATCACACAAGATGTCTCAACACAATGTTCTTCATTATTGGTGTTTGATGTTAATGACACTTTTTTCGATTTTTTTTCTTGATCCAAGAGAGGATAGGAATTTATCGATTCTCGTAAAGCTTGTTGATTACCTGGACCTAGATGATTAGCTTCAATGGATTTTGTCTTAACAAAATGGATTAGGGGTTCAACATCCAAAGCATGACGTTTTTTAAGTCCTTCTGTCCCAAAAACATCTCCAAGAAAGGACTCTGTTATCAGATTCTTTCTCTGTCCAAGTTTCAATGATTTACCACAAACTAAAATTATAAAATTCTAATTCTAACTTCAAACCTGAAACAAAAAATAAAACATATTATATTATGTCATTCTTCTATAAAAACAAAGGAAGCTCACCTTTTCCGATCCACTTGCACCTCCTTCTCCACTTGCCATATCCCCAAAGTAGAAGAGATCAATAGGAAAGGATGTTCTCCCTAAAAAAGCAAAGGATTGGAGGTGAATAATCTCATAATGGCTCTTTGGGGCAATACTTGTAGACAACTTAGTTAAAAATCCAAGTTGCAATTTCTGTTTTGACAATTTCTTTTTTTCTTGGAATTAGATTCTCCAGTCCTAGGTGATAGATGGTTCAGTTGTTATGTTGTCATGTTTATAAAGGACCTCATGCCATGGTTTCTCCCCCTTCATTTTTTTCCCTAAAAGAACATTACCCTTTTTACATAACTACAAAATATAAACAACAATGGATTTTTACATCATTACATAATACAAACAACAACAGATTTTTACCAAGTGGAAATTAGATTTACCAAATTTCTAAATGTTTTTTTATCTAATTACAAAACATAAACAACAACAGATTTTTACATAATTACATAATACAAATAACAACAGACAAATTAGAAATTTGATTTTTATCAAATTTCTAATTGGTAGAAATCTGTTGTTGTTTGTATTATGTAATTATGTAAAAACATATTATTTCATATTTTAGGTTTCTTCGATCTTCATAATTGTGTATATTATCTTCAGGATTCACCTCGCATTAGGTTTTTGTTATGATCGACATTTCGAACCAACAATGGTGGTTCATCTTCAGGATGTGAAAGATTTATGGGAGACTGGTCTTATTATTCAATTCAATAAATAGATTTTTGAGATTCACTCTTGGCAATGCATCTCAAACATCTATTTATTGAACTGAATAATAAGACCAATCTCCCATAAATATTTCACATCCTGAAGATGAACCACCATTCCTGGTTCGAAACGTCGATCATAACAAAAACCTAATGTGAGATGAATCCGAAAGATAATCTACACAAATCTATTGTTGTTTACCTTTTGTAGTTATATAAAAAACATTTAGAAATTTGTTAAGAAAACAAATTTCTAATTGGTAAAAATTTGTTGATGTTTATAAAGGACCTCACTGAAAAACAGTTATAAAGACTTCATGCCATTATTTTGCCCACTTCATGTTTTTTTCTAAAAAAAAACATTTCTATTTTTACATAATTACAAAATGTAAACATCAACATATTTTTATATAATTACATAATACAAACAACGACAGATTTTTACCAATTAAAGATTGGATAAAAATATAATTTTTTATTATAAATTTGATAAAAATCTAATTTCTAATTGTTAACAATCTAATTAGAAATTAGATAAAAATGATGTCCTGGCATCACCCATCCTAGTTAAAAGAAAAGCAATAGATCTTTACCAATTAGAAATTAGATAGAAATCTATTCTATAATTTCATAAAAATATCATTTCTAATTTAATAAAAATCTAATTAGCAATTAGATAAAAATCTAATTTCTAATAATGCCCTAGCATCACCCATCCTAGTTAAAAGAAAAAGCCTGGTAAAAGGCAGACCCTAAAAGTAGTTGCTAGGAAAAATCTACTAGTAAAAATTTATTAAATGTTACTAAGGGAATATAGAAGGTGTTATTCCTAGAAGGAATAAGTCTATGCTCGAGAGGAGTTGGTGGTTCCGACTTGTTAGTTGGGAGGAACAACCACTCTCCCATAGATTTCCCAAAGGAATTTTTAAGTTTTTATTTATGCTTAATAACATACTTAAGCTTATTTTGAAGTGGTATATTGGTTTGTTTTCATAGCAAGGTTATTTTGGTCAAACCATTGTTGCAGTATCTAAAATTACATGAAACTTATATCAGTTTATTATCTACACTAAGATTCCTAGGAAATCTACCCATGTGAAAACCTTAATGCTGTAATATCTATCCATTGTGACTTGAATTAATGTTTGGATCTTGATGCTGAAATGACACAGGTATGTCTTTGCCTATAGTTAAACATATATATTTTGTAATATTTTACGATAGCTTCCCAGGTTATAAAATTTCCTCTCTCCATCCCTGCCAATGATGTTGGTATCTAGCTATGCCAATGTTGTTGGTATTGGAGTTACTCAACACAATTCTAGTTGTTATGCATATCTCATCAATATGGATTATTAGGAATTTGTTCCATGGGTTGTGGGTGTCAATAGCCCACCAATGGTGTTATGGGTTGCAACCTGATTCAATCGTTGTTGATTCACATGCATGGGGAACTTGGGCATCTGTAGCCAGTGGGGAGCATGACCTCACTATGGCAGGCTTTCTTATCTACTCTCCACTATGTCTTGAGTAGTTTGCACCAAATATTCATGGTCCAATACTAGGTGATCGGGAGTTGTTTTGCTAAACATATTGAAGGCCAACCCTTTGTTTTCCAAAAAGGTGATGCATTGAATGATAGAAAACCAAGCATAATGTAATTCTCGTTTATGTTTGGCTGACAATTTCCATGAATTACAGGATGTAATTTTTTATTTGTGATTTGTAAGTCACTTGTTGTTTATTTATCAGATGAAATATAATTGATATCTTGTCTTGTAGAAATAGTACTACATCCATGGTTTGTAAAATGATCAATGGTTTATATCAAACCTCAACACTCTTGGAGAGCAATGGAATCTCTCACTTTGACTTTGCTCTTGTAATATTTTTACAATAATGTGTGGAGAAACATGGTTTGCTAATGTGTTGAATAAATTGTTAAAAAATAACTATTTAAAATTGACTAATTAATGAAGTATTTCCTTATGGATCCATAGATTGAGGGAGAACTTTCTTTCTTACTAGCATGGCATGTAATTTGAGCCACCAATTGAAGGCCAATAGAATCTCCTCACAAGGGTATGGTGAGATAAGACTAGGGGTAGCCTATTGCATGTTGTGGGAAAATTATACCTAGTTGCATTGATTAATTGATGAAGAATTGCCTTATGGATCCAAAATTTTATGGAAAAATTGCTTGCTTACTAGCATGCCATGAAAGTTGAGCCACCAATTGAAGGCCAATAGAATCTCTCCTACTAGAGGTATGGTGAGATAAGACTAGGGGTAGCTTGTTGCATGTTGGGGAAAACTATAGCTAGCTACATTGAAGTTCCTAATATAGTACGCTTTAATGCGTCACTTTATTTTGGATTATCTGACTTGCTTAGAAGGTCAAGAACATTTTGGCTCGACAGAAACAATTTATAAGAAGAAATTGAACATCTTAGTATATTATAATATAAAAAAATAGTAAAATCTAGTGGAGCAACAAATAGATAAATTACTTAATAAAAAAACTTGAACAAAAACCTTACCTTGATAAAGATGTTGGTTTGTTTGAACAAGACACTTAGATATGTTTGTGGCACTATCAAATACAGATGAGTTTCCAGAAGAATAATCTATAGAAAAGCCTTCAGGATCTCCTCCTCCTAGTTTTTCTCTTAAATTCATTTGTAAATTTGAATTCAGAACATCCTACAAAAGAAACAATTACTTACTACAAAAGGGCTACAAACAAATCAAGCATATGTTATCAAAAATCTAAGCATGAAGTATTTTCAATTGAGATAAAAGGACGCACAATACTGACAAATTGAACTTCGTACAAGGATCCACAGTTTTCATAGATTAGATATTTCTTTCAAGTCCAAATAGAGTGAATAAATTTAATACCTCTCTCATGTTCATAGCACTATTTTGTGAGCATTTCCTAACCACCTTTGACTATGAAAAGTTTTCCTATTCAAGAGCCTTTTTTCCCTTGAGAATCCATGTTCAATATTCCTCTCAGAGATGAGTCCCATTTAGCACTATCTGCATGCCACTGGTTCATTGAATCCATTCCTATTGCCTGCAACATGTGCCTAGGGGGCATTCTCAGCATATCATTTCTAAAATTTTCACTTGAACCAGTATTCATTTTACTTACCTAGCGATATCACCATTGATTCAGTCATATTGATCGATTTTAGAGATCTGGGGATGTAACAATTCCCATTGATTGTACTATGTGTCAATCATTACTACAGTTTAGCATTTTATATGCAATGGTAAAAAAATTCAGAGATGCCTTCTGCATTGCTTGCTAAAAAATGCTATATATTAGAATTTCAATATTTACTTAAGATAAGATGATGTGAAAAATATGGGATTCATACTTAACAAACAAACAAGGAAAAATTACTAAATAATAAGAAGCCTCTATGGTCATGTTGGTACCTCATTATATGTGGTCTAACACCTGCTCTTAACCTTATGATTGACTAGAAATAGTTAAACAATCAATAGTAAGTGAAACAAACCCCTGAGGCCAATGTGTAATACAAATATAATTACAAGAATGCCCTAAGGACACCATGTATAACAAACAAAAACATTATCTACCAGTGGATCAAGATTTTTTTTGAGTTAGTCAACCACAGGGATTAAACAAAACTCCACAGATATTAGCTACCCACATTCTCTCCATGGCTAGAGAGGTCCACAACTGGCTTGCATTTGACCTCCCTCTATGCCCCATGACTGCCATTATGAGAACAAACACATATGAATATCCTATCGATTTATATCAATTCAATTGCCTCTAGCAACATAAATATTTCCATCCATAAAAATGTACCAAAAGAAAATTTTAGTCATAAAAATAAAGAGAATAGGTGAATTTTGAGGATACACCTTTCATGCTTAAGTGTTGAAGTCCCCTGTCACCCTTCTCCCCACCATTGACTCTAGGAACTCTTTTTTCTCTTTTTTTTGTTGTTCAAGTGCAAAGATACAACCGATCAGTAATTCTCTATCTCAAGCATGACAAATACACAACCCCAAGAAGTTAGCAACATAGAGTAATGAATGAAACTCACCCTGTAGTATCTGAACAATCGAAGTCCTACTGATGAATATCTAAACATCGTAACCTTTTCATATGATTGTTTCTGGAAGGTGTTGCAATTGTTGCATCACTACCTCTTGATACACAAGTTCCACTTTCCATAGAAATTGATTTCCCTGGTGCACTTACAGAAGTTCCTAAACATCTACCAAAAATTGCATTTGAAGGATATTCTCCCTCCCCTTGCTACAGAGTTGATTTATTTTCATCAACATTCATTCCTGCACAGAATAAAGTTAAACATTTTCTCAAATTAAGAAAGGAATTAAATATCTAGAACTTTGTTATGAAAGAAGACTAAAAGACATTTACAATCCAAACTTCCATTAACAATTTATAGTAATTGGCAAGCATGATCCTTCATTACCAACTATTCTCTTCTTATTATATCCAAACATGTTTCTATAAATAGAAGGCTGGCCACTTCAGCACCTTCACTGAGCTAGTAATCATTACTATGATCCGATGTCTTTTTTTCCTAGTGAAATATTATAAAATAAGTTTTTATTGTCAAGATCTGACATCTTCTACAGGGGAAGAGGGGAATAATTAGGAGGTAGGAGTAAATAACAACCAACGATAGGCCTAACTTATTGAGCCTTATTGTATCCAAATATATAAAACTTCTGAAACTTGATTGATTTTCCTAGTCCTGCAATTTCTCGCTATGATTTAGATGATAGTAATAAAAGCATGTATTTGCTTTAGAATCTCTCTCTCACAGGGGCTTACCTCCTAAAAAAACCTTTAGATAAACTTCAATTTCAGCATCTCCAAATGAGGCATGAACAACTCTTGAAGCAAACTGGGGTTGCATGAGTAAAAGTAAAATCCCTAGAGTATCATTTTGTTTCTATCTATTTCTAAACCTTGGCACTGATTGAAACGATTCCAAAAAAGAATTGGGGCCAAATAACTGGCCCTCAACATGTTCCTATATGGCTTATCTAGATTCTAAAATACAACAATGAAAACATATTGATCTTCTAGAAACATAGAAAGCATAACACCACACTTCAGCAGATTAGTAATTTTCCAAATATGAAGGTAGATATTTCTCATTGTAGTTTGCATTATGGTCCAAGTTTAATTTAAGTAGCATGTTAGTTTGAAAATTCTTATGTGGAGAGGCATTATAGATCTGTTGTATTGTTCTTTTATTTTACAATATATTGTCATGTCATCTCTGAAGTCCAGTTTCACTAATTCCATACTATCGTATATGTGGAGGATAAAACATTTCAAGAGGTCAAACATGCACCTACATGACTTCAATAAATATATAAAGTATTTTATTTATTGTAAGTGAAGAGTTTCATAAGTTTGATTGCCTCCTTACAATAAGTTTCATATTTCGAAACAAAATGTAGAATTGAGTAGATTTGGAGTTTCATAAGTTTCATAACTTATAATACATGACATCTTTCATGTGTCATATTTAAAAGGTTATACCAATGCCCAGTTTAGATTGGGTTTCCATTTCTTGAGGAAGGCCAAATGGTATTAGAACCCTAAAGCAATTTGTACACCTAAGCCAAATCACTAAGATTTGGACAGATAATTGAATACTTAGTAGGGTGAAGATGCCTATCTTGGGGAAGCCAAAGGTAACGTGCGGATAAGGGTGGAAGAGTTTCATTATCTACCAAGGACAATGACTAATAACTAAGTCTGGTTGGAAGATTGAATCAACTCCAAAAACATGGAAAAAAGGTTGGCTTTAGGCATTGGTCTGCAATTTGCTTAGAACTCAAGCATTAAGTGCCATGGGGGTTCAATGGTCATCTTCGGCATTATGAATAAGGTCATAATCCCAAGAGAAATTAGTATCAATAGGTTAAACCTTTGGAATAAAGAAGTGATTAAATATTTTGAAATCATTTATTTTACACATTTAAGGGGAGGTATAATTTCAACTGATGTCTGTATTGATTCAGTATTTGAAGCAACTTCTGGCAATGGTAGGTTTTAGAATTTGGCTCAGGCATATGGATGACAAGATATGGAAAAAAGTGAGACATGCATTGAATTTGTTAGTAAAAGCAGTTGCAAAGATTGGGAGATAGCTCTTTTAGTAGGATTGTTCCTATTAATAGTTTTTCTCTTTTAACCAAATAACTCTAGGTAAACTCCACTTCATAAAAATTCTATGGACTAATTTTCACAAGAAGAGTCCAATAGTAGTTATTATAACTCTGGTCATATAGCTACCAATTAGCTTCTATGAAAAACATATTGGATAGTACAATTTTATTTATTTGAATTCAAGGTAAAACTTGTCTAAATTGCAAAAACATATAAGAGATATCAATCTGTTATAAACGCTACATCTTCAGCTCCCTCTACTGTCCGTTGTGAAATTTCACATTTAGCTAGCCAACCTGTTATGACAAATTAAACTAACTCAACATACAATTTTCTAGACTAATCCTTAAATGTCAACAAGAAATCAATGGAAGAATCAGCTTTAATCATACATTCCTTCATCTTCTTCTTGCTATGAGCCCTCTTTATTCCAACACCAATCGAAGTGGTGGCTACAGGCTGATGATTGGTAATAGGAAGGGTACTTTCATTATTTTCAATAGTATCATGGACTACCTTTGTAGCCTTTTGTTTTTCATATTCATGATGAATTACAAAGGGATCAATGGCTAGTAGGAGTTAATAGTAGAGCTAATAATAGTTCTCTTTCAATTTAATGAAAAAATATCTAATCCACAAGGTGCAACCCAAGCATGAACTACTAGAATAGTCACCACTGTCACCAAAGCAACATATCCTCTCATTTTTGGTTGACTCTTCCCGAACTTAAGGACTACATACCTTTGTCTTTCATGATCGCTGGAGGTTGGTTCAAAGACTTCTTCTTGATCACACAGCCCTGGGCATTGTTACTGCCTTCAAGGTTTAATTGTGGGCTTGCTTCAAATGATCCAAGACACTTAAAAATTCCTTTGTTTAGGATGCCAAACTAGAATAAGGCACTGGTATATTTTTATTTTTTAGCCATAAATATGTGATTTCCACTCTATGTTTAATAGGCTGTGAGGCTTGGTTCAATGTGGATATTTAAAGGGTTTTGTACTGCTAAGGAAAATGCCCTCTAAGTTTAAGAGGTAGTGAAGCTTGGTTCAATTTTGATATTTAAAGGGATTTTTGCTGCCAAGGACAATTTCCAGCTTGCCATATCCATTAAAAAAGGGGCAGTGGTCTATATTTCTGAGGTGCAAACATGTTAGGTTGCTTGACATTAGTGGATATCTTGAATCACAGGTTTGCTGGGAGGATGCCTCTCTTGCTACACATTTAAAACAACACATACACAACATTTCTTTGGGCTGTTATAACATATATATTATTGTTGTGCAAAGTTCTTTTCCAAAGTGTTTGAAAGTAAACTCATGCTTGTGCAGTAGTTTGTATTGATTTTCTCGAATAAAAGTTTCACGTGTGTGTTTGTGAGCAATAAACAATTCGTAATGCTTGGTAATATATTCCAACTGTTATTGTGTGCATTATAACCATGTTATGTGATTTTTAGCACTGAAATGTCTTATTCTCTTGGGCATGAACAGATGAGTAGAATTGCATTCTAAATGGTTGATAAAATGGTGTGCATAAGTTATTCTTCATAGTGTATGCCCACTTCAACAAAGAAAATGCAAATCTAGGTTTTCTAGCAATTTTTCACATATTGTTTATTTTTCTCATTCGAAACCAAAAGTGGCAATTCCATAGTATGTCTGGAAATAGTTGAAAGACCTGCAATACTTTTTCTCTAATTCAGATGAAGTGTGATATTTATCATTAATGGTCTTCGTCAACCTTTAGTCATTCACTAATTGTAAAATATTTAAAGAGTAGTCACTTAGAATTACTTCTCTGTTTCATGCTTCAACCCACTAGGATCAGGGCCCTCTCATAACAGTTGCAATCTATGGATAGTTTCAATGATTACTCTTTCAGATTCAGGAAAATAAATGCATGAATTATTCAAGCGTTGGTTCTAAAATGTTGTTATTTCAAGATGAAACTTAGATTGGCTTTTTGTAAATTTATTACATGCATTTCATATATGAATAGATTGCACCTTATCACTTGGAATCACAACATAAGAAATACTTGGTTTTGTCACTTATGTTTCCAAGTATTTTTCCTATGAGATATATTATTGAATGTATTAAGAGATGATGTAAGAAAAGCACCTGGCAGATGTCTTGTTGAGCAATTTGTAGTAGATGACAGAGCCAAGTGTTACCTTTATAGGAAGTATAAGATACACATAGAAACTTTACTTCCTATTATGGTTATCGCCATCGGGATATATAGTAAGAGTCTTGTTCAGGGAAGCCTCCCTTGTGGTGATAAGATAAACCTTGAAGAGTGTTATCTACTAGGTTTCACCAAGCAGAACCTGAAGACCCCATGGCCCAATGTATAGGGCACTCATCATTTTTTTCAGAAGACCAGGAGTCAACAGGCACCTCTTGACCTTTTCTCACTCCTCTCTATTCTTCTCCCTCAAATTTCACAACCCTGTGGGGAATTGTATTAAATGTCACTAGTATGATCATTTTATAAAAGGCCTAGATGACTTAGGACTTGCTCATCGAGTGAGTACACTCTAAAGTGTTTTTTCACCTAGCTAATTATTATTGCTTTCCAACAATGAATAATTAACTGAGTTTTTTCAATCACCTACCTCCAAAGTTGGAGTGGCGGCTTTGATGTTTGAGCCCCGGGTCCATCCTAATGCCTAGAGTTGATGTATATTACCATACTAGGACATATCTAAAGTGTCATGAAATTTGATTAGGTTTTGATAGGATTTTTAAATTTATTAAAAATTCTCGTAGAATGGGATTGTTAATTAAATTATTCATTTTTTTCAAATAAGTGAGCCTAAAAGATGTTGGGGCCCGAGGACTTATAAGTACTTAAAAAATATTCTCTCTACTCCAACATTCTTCTAGGGTCCACTTTGAGGATCAAAACATGACTTCTAGCCCCTCAAAATCCATTTTTCCTATTTTAGTGGTATAAAGTGGTGACAAAAATTGAAAAAATTAATAAATGGTGGACAAAATAAATATGTCACCAAGCGGAAATGATGAAGAAAAACAAAGTGAATTCAAAGACTAAGTTAATTATGACTTGGACATCCACATAAGAGGGCCAAATCTCAGTGCCAAGTGGAGGGGCGAATTTGTTCTTGCTACAATAGTTGGGGGTGACCAAATCCCACCAAATGTGGTCCATCTTTAGTTAGAAAAAGGGACGAGTCCATCAAGTTGAGTGCTGGTAGTCAAAGGGCAGTAAAAGTGGGAGTTAACTCCCCCCATCTAGCCATGTGTTAGCGCATAGCTAGTGGCCATCTATTACAGCCCATGTAGGCCAGCCAAGATCCTCCATGCACAGGCCTGTACATATGTCATTTATTGGAGGATTATTCACAGTAGTTGAGCATCGGTTTTGAGGGAGTTTGTCTCCCATTCTCTACACTCATCTCATATGTGGCTAGCATCTACACCAATGCACATATATCAAGAAGAATACATTGCCAGTAGAGGAGATGCTACAACAGTTTGACTTCACACTTGGGAAGTCCTTGTGCCACATGGAGAATTCAACCCTCATTAGGATTTCCACCGCTATGCCACTTGTTGGATCACTTCTTCATTGGGATTTTCTCCCACATATGCATAAATAAACCCACAAATCTCTCGTTCTCTCATGGTTCGGAAGCTAATTCTTAGGTATATGATGTGATTTTATTATTGCACATGATAATAAAGAAAAGTCTTTGAAGGTTTTATCTTGGCATGATGTTGGTGATCTTTTCTTGATGCAAGTTATATTTGTGTTTTTTTGAATTGGTGTTGCATTTCTTTTGGTCGAGCAAGGTCCAAATAGGGGCAATATTTCCTAGGAAGAGGTAGACAAGTATTTCACTATCCTCTAATAGTTGTGCAAATTTGAATAGATTTCATTGTGTGTTTGTGAATAACACAAGTTATTTTTTTCTCTTTTGCAAATCTATTCCTTGAGTTTATTGATTGTTTGACGCAAGTATCTTAAGTGAAGCACATGTTACTTTTGAAAGATTGAAGGTTTGGGGAAATTGTTAGTCATATCAACCAACCTTTAAGAGCTAATGAAGTCATGATCTTGCCATCATTAGGGACAGCCAAAGACATCCAAAAGGAGGACATGGAATCTAAAAAATTCTTCCCTCAAAATTCTAAATTTTTTCTCTTGGTTACCTTATTTATGGATTCATTGAAAATTTAAACTATTTGAAGGCTATTTAGTGGCTGACTTGGAGGCCACAAATCAGCCAATAATATTTTGTTTAACTCGACATTTTTTGGCTGCCATAGGGTAGAGTTTTATTCAAGTTTTAGTATAGTTATTTTGTTAATTTTTTTCTAATTGAGTTTGATCACTAATATAGTGGATGACCAAGTAAGCTTGGCCTCTTTCACATTGGTTTTTGCTATCCTTTTTTGTAGCTATCAAGTGTCTCCTAAAGCTAATTTGTCTCTCCTCCTTTGGACTGATATTGGGTAGAAAGGAACTTGCTTCTTGGCAGATTTCCTCTAACTAAGAAAGCTGATTTTCGTTACATTTGAGTGGCCAAATTTGCCCTTTTTTCGATTGATATTTGGCAGTTGTACTAGAATACCTAAAACTTCATTTTGAGATGTTTTTGGGGTAGCTTTCGAAAGGGAAAGAACATTTGTGGATTTGGACAACAAGGACAAGCAAACTCTTTAGCTATTAGACCCTTCCATTATACCTTCCAAAGTGGTTCTACATTCCAAGGATTCTTCATGGATTCCCTATTTTGTAACTCATTTAGACTTCTCTTCTCATCCATAAAGGGAGTTCTAAGTTTTGATGGGTTTTGATCTTATCATTGAGCGAAAGATAAAACCAAATTTTGTAACTATTTTGAATTAACATCTAGTTTGATTTTTTAATCACTTCTAACTATTGGAAGCAGGTATATCTTCCTTTTAAGGGATCATTTGTAAACTTACTACAAAAAAACCTTCCTTTCCATCCCTCATTTCATAAGAGGGAACTAATATAATACATAGGCACTTGTTCTTGGGAGCTTGGTGACATTTTTCCCTTGGCATCCCACTCTTCCTCATTTGCAGAAGGTCTCCATGTGACTGATTGAGTGGTTTGATTTTGTCACTTAACACTAAGTAGATTAAAAGAAAACTAATTACTTTCATTTTCATTCTCTTTTTTGCTTTCATTTCATGCATTGTAGTTCATAAGCTCTAAGATTCACATGCAAAATTCTTAGATGAGTCTTATGAACCTTTTTAATTTATTTTGAGCATTTGATTTTCTTATAGTTTGTATCTTGCTCTATTGAAATTCCAAATCCATTTTCTTATTTGTGTAAGTTCTGATTGTTCCATTTCTTAAAGGAATCATTTATTAGTTGAGGCATATTTATCACTAGTTTGGCAATTGCAAATCCTTTCATCTCCTTTCCATAAATTACTAGATTTGAATCTTTTTTGCACTTAGAGGAAATTAACCTCTAGCTTAACTGGTTGTATAGTTTTATAGGGCTCCTCTTCACCCATTTATTTTCCAAGCTTGGAAATGGTAAAAAATTGACTTGTTAAATTAGTTTGGGCATGCCCAATGTTCAATCTACTTGTGAGTGGGTTGACCTGAAAAATTATTTGGATACTCATTAACGAAGCTAAGTTTATCCATGTTGGATCTCGTTGCAACCATCCTTATCTTTTCTTGGATAAAGTTTAGGATCCTCCACCCTCAGTTTAGTTAACAACCCTAAAGAGCCAACTGACAACTATGTCTAATGGGAGGCAAAAGGTTCCAAAGTATTTTGCAATATTAAGGGATACAATAACTATCTCAGATAATCACAAATTTCTTCTACTAGAAGTGGCTAGCTAACAGAATGTTTGCAATTCCTCTGCCCTAGGATAAAATAATGTTAACCTAGCAATAGAAAGTTAGGGTTTATAATAATCCATTCATTAACAATACTGAAAAATAACTCTATGCACAAAAAGTTTAGGGGATTCCATCAATTGTTCACATAATGTGTATAACCCGTTTGGACAATGTCAAAGTTGATGAGGTTAAGTTTAGATGGATCAACTAACCTCTATGCTGTGTCTTTCTAAGCCATGTAGATTTGTCCCACTGCCTCCCAGACCCACGCACTTCCCTTCTCTCCTGCCACCGATATCTTCAATCTACAGATGATCTGGTATTCCTAGCCCTTTTTTGTTCCCACCACATCTTTTTATGTTTCTGGTTATCCTCCCAAGTCCCCTCCTTCCGCTTTTTTTCCTATTCCAAATCGGGCTTTTCCTAAAGTGAATGATCTATGGTCAGCATATTGAAGATGGGAGTGAGATCCATAGGATCCAGTGCTAGCCCTTTTTCATTCCCACCGTGTCTTTTTCTGGTTCTCCTCCCAATTCCCCTCCTTCCACCTTTTCTCCTATTTGAAATTGGGGTTTTCTGGAGTGAATCGGGGTTTTCTGGTGCGAATGATATATGATTAGTGCATCAAACATGGGAGTGAGATCCATAGGTTCTAGTGTCGGCCCTTTTTCATTCCCACTACGTCTTTTTCTGGTTATCCTCCCAATTCCCCTCCTTCTGCGTTTTTTCCTATTCGAAATCGGGGTTTTCTGGAGCGAGTCAAGGTTTTCTGGAGAGAATTATCTATCGTCAGTGCATTGAACATGGGAATGAGGGCCATAGGTTCTAGCATAGTTAGGGAAAGCCAAAAAGAATAACCTATTAATTGGCCATGTATATTTATTTCTTGAAATTACAATAATCCCTAGTAAATATATAAATAAATATATATACATATTCATCATATCTAGTTAACAACTACACATTAAGCAAGTTTGTGCACTCCTATATGAATGAACATGCTTATTATCTTTCACGAGTTTGATCAAAGATTTAACATATTATTCATCAACTTTGGATATTCATCATCTCTAATTAACAAATATACATTAAGAAAGTCCATGCACTTTTATATTGATAACATGCTTATTATTTTTCATGAGTTTCATTAAAGATTTAACATGTTATTGATCAACTTTGGATTGGGCGAGGATGAATTCTAGTATATTACCAAGTGTATGTTTTTTTTTCAATTGTAGTTTTTACTTCCATGATTAATTTAGTCTAAGTTCTCTAGGTAGTCATTAATGATCTATTCGGTGCTATGTGGGGGTTTTACTTTTCAACAAATCTAAAGCATCTATGTTGCATTTGGATCTAGTGACCTTGTTGAATAAACCTAGCAAACATTCTTGAAACCATCTACTAGCACTAGTTGAACTTGATATTTCCCAAAAACTGAAAGGAAGAAATAATGGTTGCTTTGCCAATCCACTCATAACCTAACCCACCTTGGTGATGAAGGGAAACCAGCTATAAGATATCAAACACCTTCCCTCATGCACAGTGTGTATAGAGGCTCTACCCCTGTAAAGGTTTGAACATGTGTTGTTTACATTGTAGTGCCCATAGTTGTACCATTTATACTTTACTCCTATCTCTTTGGGAGGAATAGATCACTTAGGCATCATTTTAGGATTTATTGATTTATGAAATAATTATTTTAGTCATTATTGACTTAGGTTGGAAATTCCATAGTGTTTTTTCTCCAATAACAAAAAAATATCATTTGTTTATTAATATTAATGCAAAGGTGTAATTTAGATCATCTAAAATATATTAAATATGATTCACATGTATGACATGGTATTATAATATGTTCAACATCTAATGTTTGGTAAATATTGAAATCTCCATAGGATTCAAACAATTTCATGAGAGTCTAGTACCACTATGTTCCTAATGTACATTCAAACTAGATAAGCAACTTAATATCCACGTGAAAAAATAATATCCAAAATTCAATAGATATGACCCTAATAATCAGAGGTGTAGATCTACATGAAAATTTAAGACTTCAATTCGGGTTCAATCATTATCATAAGAGTGTCACAACAATGGTGGAGAATTTCATAACTGAAAATGCAAATAGCTAACATGAAAATTAGAATGTTTTAAATAATGGAATAAGAAATAAGACTATAACAATTCCATAGATGACTTTAATAAAAATTGTTATCATTGTTGTGTATTGCAGGTGCTAGGAGATGCCATGGAAACAAATGAATTCATTCCCAATGAAGACACACAACATCATTTAGGGCATTAGGTACTTAAATATTACATTAATTTATGAAATATAATAAAATGAAATTTAGTTTCCGATCCTTGTTTTCCTAAACCTAGTAATTTATATAGTTTATTATTCAAACCTGAAAAAGAAATAATGCATGTCATTGATTACTTTAGGTGGAAAATGTGTTTGCAACAAATACAAATTTGAACCCTTTTACTATAAAACAACCAAAATATGCACATAAGGGTGGACCCATACTGTTAAAGCACATTACAGGAGAAAGTGTGTGGAACAAGATATGACAATTGAGTCTGCAAATACAATAGAAATTGGTGGCAATGAACAAGAGGTTAGTCATGATGATAATACATGGAATGAATACTTTGATACAATTTTTATACTTTGTTGGTGTTATACATAAGTTCAACTACAAATTAATGGAAAATATAAGTACATTATATGGTCTAATCTCTAACCTTGGAAAAACTAATGCATGTATCAATTATTTTAGGTCGGAAATGGAATTAGAACAGATGGGGTGTTTAATAATTTTGATAGACCAATACAAATACTTGCATATGTATGTGGCCTACGCTATACAATTCAATCATGCAAAAAGAAATGGCTAGAAGAGGATATGACAATGGAGTTTGTAAATGCATTAGAAAATCAACACAATGAACAAGAGGTTGGTCATGATGATACTACATGCATGGATGAATACTTTGAGACAATTGTTGTTTTTGGATGTTCCTAAAGTAGATAATCTAAGAATATGAAATTTATGTGGCTTGTTTTTAAAATAACGTGTTCAAAAATAATATTTTTTTATTTATTGTATATATGTATAATATTGTTTTGTTGAGTAATTTATTGCATATATTTTTGAAATGGATCCATGTTGTAGAAAGTAATTTCTATCTAAATGTTGATGATACACCTACTAATGATCAAGATCCAACTAGACCATTAAGAATTCAATGAGATGATCGAGTTCATCCTTTAAACCATACTAGGAGAAGAAAAGAAGCATTGAAGGTAGCACTACCACATGAAAAATTTGAGGAATTGATAAAATTAGCATACACTGATGACATGCCATCCACTGCTCAAAGTAGATATGTTGATGGAAATGTAATTCATGAAGAAGGATTGAATGAAATTCTCATAAGTTTCTTTGGGGGTGGAAACAATGATGAGGGTGATTATCCTATGCATAATAATCATGATGTTGATATAGAGGGAAATTACCACCAACATAATTATGATGATATCAACATCAATGAATCAATTAAGCAAGCAGCAAAGACAATGGTGTTAAAATCGGGTGCAAGTAGAACATCCAAGCTTTCATGCACATTAATATTATTGGAAATCGAGTCATTATTTGGTTGGTCAGACAAGAGCTTCACTACCTTACTAAAGTAATTTGAATTATTTTTCTAGTTTTTCATTGTCAATTTGTGTCCTCAATTAGAATATAAGTATTAACTTCATTTAATTTAATTTGAGGTGGATTTTACATTATGGTATATAAACAATGTTATAAATTACATTTGTAACATGTGGGTTTGGAAAAAAAACTTGGAGGGCTCTAAAGGATAAAATATTCCCTGAATATAATGTGTTGCCATCAACTTGTAGAGAAGCATGCCAATTCTTAGTCAAGTTGGGGATTGAATATAAGAAAATTCATGAATGTAAAAATGATTGCATCTTATAAAGAGATGAATATAAAGACAACGAATAATGCCTTCTTTTCAAAGAGAAAAGATATCGTATGGATGTACAAGGTTCTACAGTTCCAAATAAGGTTTTACGACACATGCCAATTATTCCTAGACTACAACGGATGTTTCGTTGTAAATATCTTCCACAGTTGATGGACTGGCATGCAAAGAATATGAGTAAAGATGGATTCATACGAAATCATGTGCACTCCAAAGCAATGAAACATATAGAGGAAAGATGGCCAAGAAAATTCAAAGATAAACTTTGCAGTATTAGGTTAGGACTTGCAATGGATGGAATGTGTCCTTTCTCTTTCCTAAGCTCAAATTATAGTGTTTGGCTAGTTGGACTGATAGTATACAATATTCCCCCATGGATGAGTGTTAGAAAGGAACACCTTATGCTAACTCTCAGTTCCAGGAAAACATCAAGTGAAAAAAATGGATTTTTACATTGCACCTTTTATTGATGAGACACAATTGTTATCAAAAGGCATCAGAATGTACGACATATCACGTCCACCATCAAATAGGCCCTTCATGTTTTCTGGCATACTATGTTGGACAATTCATGATTTCCCAGGACTTGGTGTTTGTTTTCGTAAGAGATCAAATAATTTTCATATTCATAGTACATAATAATTTATTTTCGATTCAAGTTGTATATAAGTATTACATTATTATTGTTTTCTTCTGTAAGCTAGTTATTGATTATAGGGCTACAAACAAAAGGGATTTTTGGATGTCTAAGACGTGCAGAACAATTTGAGGGGAGATATTCTAAATATATACACAAAGATATTTATGAAAACAAAATGGTTTTTCTACCACCTGACCATAAGTTCAGAAACGGCCTAAAGAATCAATTTGATGGAAAAATTGAAAATAAATCTCCTACGAAGGTTATGGGTCCGGCTGATTGGCTTCAAATGTATGGAGATGCTGAATCAAAAGCTTGGAACCATTTTTTTCATAATGATCATTCATTCAATTGAGGAACTAGAACAAGTTATGGTTGAAATGGAAAAAGGAATGAAAAGGAAATCCATATTTTATGATCTCCCTTACTAGAAGGGTCTATTAATATCTCATTTATTAGATCCTATGCATGTTTTCAAAAATGCCCCTGATTCTATTTTTGGAAATATATCTAGGAAAGACAAAGACACTTTATCATCAAGGAGGGATGTTTCTCTTTCACGTACCAAATTTGATAGAAGATATTTGTGGCCAAGTAAGGAAAATGAATCATATGCAAAAGCTCCATGGATACTAAAAAGGAAAGAGTTAGATCAACTAAAAAATGTGATTCGTTCAATAAGAACACCCACTGGATATGGATGATCATTGAATAAAGGTTTTATAGTAGAGGAATATCACAAGATTCAAAACACATGATTATCACAATTTTATGAAGGTATTAACATCAATTAATTGTTATTCTTATCATTTACTTGCTAAAACTTATTTTGATATATTATGATAAATCAATACTAATGAACTATAATCATTTTATTTGATAGCATATCATGCCACTAGCAATAAGAGGGGATTCATGCCTTACAACTGACTTGAGGAATGGCACATGTCGATTGTTAGCCTTTACGAGGTATGTGTTCGCTTTATATTTACAAGGTTTTACATGGTATGAAATGTTCCTCGATATGGTACAATGATATATTATATCTAATTCTAAATGTCACTAAAAATTCATACTAACTTAATGACAATATCTAATTAGGTGGGTGACCTCTAAAGAGATCCATGAGTCTGAAGTGCCAAGATGGAAGAAATAAATCACAAAAATTGTATCTATATTTGAAAAGGATCTCCCTACAAGCTTCATGGACCTATAGGTCCATTTACGTATACATCTAGTTGATGACATTGAAATGGCAGGTATCGTTTCAATGAGATGGATGTCTTTTTTTTTAGAGATACATGAAAACCCTAAAAAGATATGTCTAGTAGAAGGCACATCCAGAGGGTTCCATGGCTGAAGGGTATGTACTAAATGAAGCATTTTTCTTTCTATGTGAATTCGTTGGTAAAGATTTTGCAGATGGTGCACAATTTTGGGATCAAGATGTACATCTAATATTATAGATGGAGAAAATCCTCAAACTAATGGTGTTGAAGAAGTAATTGGTATTTTTCGGCATAAATCACATGATATTTCATTTGTCAACGCATTTCGAACCAACCAGTGTGGTTCATCGTTAGGACAAGTTGAAGAACCAGATCAAGCTTTTGCATGTTAAATAGTCATAGCAAAACCTCCAATGGCTAAAATTCCTAATCAGGCAATGGCTATATTGACCAATGGCTAAATTTGATTAGGGATCAGTTAGTCGTTGCTCAATATAGCCGTTGCCTAATCAAGAATTGTAGCCATTGGAGGTTCTGCTATGACTATTTAACTTGCAAAAGCTTGATTTGATTCATCAACTTGTCCTAACGATGAACCACACTGGTTGGTTCGAAACACGTTGACAAATGAAATATCATGTGATTTACGCTGAAAAATATTCGTAATTTTGATATGGATCATAGAAGCCTCAATTCAACAAGTAATTGGTATGTAAAATTTTCATTATTATAGTTATTTTAGAATCATTTACTAAATCATTTTGGGCTTCCCGAATTGAAAGAATAATATTTTAAGTTTGAATTATACATGTTGATTTTTAATAGGTGTTGATGAAAGTGTTGTGCTCAACAAGTTTGTCCTCTACCAAAGGGGATTCATGAATAAATGGATTGATATGTATGATATAAAAAGGAAATAAGTGTTAGAAGCAAGGAAACAATTTAAGATATCAAACCCAAGGAATACCCCACTTCCCACTGATATTTCCGGTCAATGGGGAAAAGAATGCACAATAGAATGGGTTTATAAACAAATTCATACTTGAATAGATGAGGAAGGAATAGATGCAAACATAATAGCAGATGAGATCAACATGTGCAGAGAATGTGAAAAAAGGTAAATTTTGAATTATTACAAAATGTTGCTTGAATACATTAATCACATTGTTAACTATTTAACTATGCACAATCATATTTATTTTCACTCAAGTAAATGGCTTGCCACAAGTGAGGAAGTATCCCGCAATGTGGGCATACTGTCATAATTATCGTGTAGAAAGAGTAGATGCAAAAAGACAATCTTTCGATTGTGGGGTCATGCTTGATTTCAAGCAATCAAGTCGAGCAAGTTCAAAAGATAAAAATGTTATTGAAGGGAATCTTAAATACGTTGGAAAATAACTAGAAATTATTGAGGTAGATTACCACTCTTTCAAATGTAGTATTTTTAAATGTAAATGGTATGAAGCATTTAACGGGACATGGAGACATGATATCCATAGTGGATTGTTTTCTATAGATTCATCAAAATACATACCACAGGATAATGAGCCTTGTGTTCTACCAATTCATTGTGAGCAGGTATTTTGTCACTAAAACAATATAATAAATATAAGAAATAATGGTCTTATGTAATTTTTTAGTTCATAATAAAATTTGATACCACTCGAGATCTAATATACTTATCTTCTTCACATGTAGGTTTTTTTCTATGAAGATATTTTGGATCCAAAATGGATATTTGTCTTTCATTATCATCCAAGATTAAGGCATATATTCGAAGATGTTTCAATCAATACAGAGAAAAGTAATGATGACTAACCAAATATAGTTCAAGAATCGGGGAACATAGAACAAATTGGCATCAATGATGATGGTGACAACATTCCTTTAGCAGTATGGAGAAGTGGGGCTAGAGGTGTATTTCCAAAAAATGATAAATTAGATGAGGCAATTCACCATGAAAACCAACAATTTCCAAAGGCAAATGATCTTATAAAATAAGGCAATATTGATGACATAAAAAATGAAGATCAAATTAATAGATCTAGTAACATTGATATTTTTTATCTAGAACCAACTTTTATTGATACAGAATATGGCGAAGGTGAAGATTAGGATGATCACAATATTATTTTAGCATAATGGTTTAGGAAGTCTCATATTAATTTCTTGCAAGAACATATGAACATTGACAAGGAAGCATAGGAAGACATAGATGCAGATGATAACATAAATGAAGGCTTCTAGATAATTTATAGGTTATGTAATTCATATTTAAATAGGGACAATTATTATGTCCCATTTTGAAATGATTCATTGTTATTTGGTTGTAATAGTCATTTAATTACCATGTTTAGAACTCATAATCTAAATTGGTGCTTTGAATATTCTTATAGGTATACTCATTACATGATGCAATTAATGTCATTAAAATGTATGTTAGTTCATATGGTTTGTTGGTTGGAAATAACAAGCTTAGTTAGTTAGATAAGAGTTACTATGGTTAGTTTCATCTATTAGTTGAAAATGGTTAGAAATGATATGATGTTATGACCGAGACAAAATGAAAATAATTTATGTGTGTATAAATTGTCACATATTATGCATATAGACAAATATAAATTAACACACAAATATAACTTGTTAAGTTGAATTTATGGAATTAATTAACACAAATATATTAAACTACACTACAATAAAAATTCGAATTATTAACAATATTTGGATGGGTAATGAAGTTGAATTCAAATTATCTAATGAGTTTATTCATTTTTTTGATCAATAATAACTTTCCCACATGTAGGTAATATTTTCCCCATATAGGGAATCCCTGATGGCATAGGGTCCCTATCATTGTATTGTTGTTGTCGTTATTATCATTTAATCATCATCCTCATTGTCATTGTCATCGTCATTATATTCACCATTGCCACCACTATCATAGGTCATTTTTTGATGAGGATTATCATCATATCTTCCTTGGCTTCTCAGATATATATATATATATATATATATATATTATATATATATATATATATATGATGATGATGATGATGGTGATGAGAAAGAAAATCATTTGTCGTAAAAGGTTACCATAACATAGACTATCTTTAAAGGTAGATCAAATTATTTTTTTTGCACACTTCCAAAACATTATGGTTTCTATTCCAAGGTAGATCTTGAACACATTGATGAAGCCAACTTTGTCTTTGATGTATCATCCAAGCATTCTGTATATATTTCAAAGTTCACCTCTCATTTTCATTGTTTTTTAAAATGTTAAAGATTTTCACACATGATATACTGAATAGTTAATGGACAATACAAATAGTTTCCACGGTTGATATTATTCTACTTAATGCTCTTTTTAGTGGAACAAAATTATTAATTTTGTCTTGAGAATTAGACTTGCAGCACGAACAACATGGTTGGGAATCATTTAATGGCTACAGAAATTCCAAACTACTAACAACTGTTTTTTCTTTCTCCTTAAGTTTTGCAATCCAATTTGACTTAAACATGCTTAACAATGAAAGAACCATTTGTCAATACTTCAGGTTTTACAAAATTCCTATAAACAACTATCTCTAGTTGGTAATATAAAAATATCAACAAATTCACAATGTCATATATTGGTCAGAAAAGGCCATCATCAAAGTGAATCAAATAACAAGAATGATATATGTCTACTAAAACCTATAATCACATTATTTCCCTAATAGCAACTAAAAACGTCTATACCTAGTTGTTGAACTTTTGCAACCAATTATAAACCTTCAACAAGAAGTTGTTTTCTAATGAGGATTATTGCCATATCTTCCTTGATTTTAGTAGGAAAAAGAAATAAAATTTCATTGGTTATCAAAGGCAAACCAAATTAATTATTTGCATACTTCAAAAACCTAGGGTTTCGTATCCAAAGTAGATCCTAAGAAAATTAATGAAACTAACTTTTCTTTTATGTATCATCCAAACATTATGTACAATTACAGATGCACCTCTAATCCATTGTTTCTAAAAATTTTGAATATTTTCGCACATGATATCCTAAACAGTTGGACAACACAAGTAGTTTCCATCACTATTCTAGCATCTATATTCTTTTTGCAACTTATTTGAAAGCTCAATTTTGTCCCAACAATTAGACTTGTAATACAAAGAACATGGTTAATTTATATGATTCAACCAAAAACTAGTTACTACCAAAATTAAACCAAAACAATTTACTGCATAAAAATAGAATTAAAAACAAAAATTTCCCAAATTAAAAATAAATAAATAAATTATCAACTTTTTTTTTACCAAAATTTAATGATTTTTTTAGTGCTAATACTAACATCACCATTACAACAAGATATTTTTCTAGTGCTAATACTGCCATTACAACAAGATATAAGAGGGATATAATGCAAAAAGTTTAATAATAATATGTATGTAGAAGATGGTCTTCAAACTAGTGAATTCATGAAAATCAATGGGACTATAGTCAAAATTAATTGTATGTTATTTACTTTTTTACATAGATTGTCAAAATAATTGCATAAATCAATTTTTTAGACCAAAATTCAACAAAACCTTTTATGGTGCTAACATTAGAACCACCATTACAACAAGATGTTGAGAACACCATTATAGTAAGATACCTCAAGAGAGATAGAAAATGTAAAAAGCATGATAGTAATATGTATCTAGAAGATGGCATTGAAACTAGTGATTATTCACGAATCCATTAGATTGTAACATCATTATCATTATCATTATCATTGTCATCATCATCGTTATTGCCATCATTACATTATCATCATAATCATCATTCATGCCATCATCATCAGCTCCATCATCATCATCATCATCATCATCATCATTATGGACATTGTTTGCAATTGTTCATAACTATAGATGTTGTAAGAAATATCATCAACCCAAAAAATGTGATCAGTGCTAGAAAAAGGTTGTTTAGGACACATTGATATACGTAAGAGAAATAACAACTCTATTTTTTAGAGATGATCAATCATGATGATCATCACCACTGTTATCATCGTCATTGTAATTTTTATCATCCCCATCATCATCATTAATGTAGTTTCTACCATCATTGTTGTCATTGTCATCATGGACATCATCATCATTCATGCCTTTATTATTTTTGATGATGACCTAGCTGAAAATGATGATGATGACAAGGATGATGACACCAAAGATAGTGCTTATGATTATGACAATGACAACATTTAAAAATTGGGAAGATTCGCCAAGGTCATTAGCATCATCATCATCATAATCATTGCCATCATCATCATTTTCATTTTAACCACTATTGTCTTTATCATCATAATCAAAATTCACTCCATCGCCATCATCTTCATTTTCATCATTGTCAAGATTATTGACATTGTCATCCATTGTTCATAATTGTCAATGCCATAAGGAATATCATCAATGCAGAAAATATGATGAGTGTTGGGAAAGGGATGCAAAAGTGAACACAGAAATGGGGGCAAAAATAGAAGTAAAATTAGATGAAAAGTGGATGCAACATAAGTAGATGCACAACAACATGAAAAAACTAACACAAAAGTGGATGCAAAAGCAGGTGCAATTGTCAATGCAAACATAAATGCAAAAGTGGAAGCAAACATGGGTCCAATGGTAGGTGTGAAACTTGGCACAAATTGTGGTGAAACAAATGTGGATGCAACAATGGACGTAGAAAAGGACACGAACTTAGATGAAAAAAAGAGACAAACATGGATATAAAATAAGTTGAAAAAGGGATGTAAACATGAATGAAAACATGGGTGCAACAATGGACACAAAATTAGATGCAAAAATGGATGCAACAAAAGTGGATGCAAAAACATACACAATATTCGATGCAAACTTGAACACAAAAGAGGGTGAAAATGTGGTTGCAATGGTAGGTGCAAGATATCGCGCAACACAAGTGGATGCAAGAACAAACAAAACAATATGCAAAATAAGATGCAAAAGGGATGTAAAAGTGGAAGGAAACATTCATGCAGCAAGAGAAACTAAATTGGATGCAAAAAATGGATACAATGGAAGTAGATGCAAAAGTAGATACAAAACAAGATGCAAAACCCAATGCATAAACTTGGCACAAAAGTGGATGCAAAAAGAGATCCAATATTTGATACAAAAGAGGATGTGAACATGGATGCAAAATTGGAAGCAATGTGGGTACAACAATAAGTGAAAAACATGGTGCAAATTGTGGCACAACAAAAGTGGATGTAAAATTGGATGTAATGATAGATGCAAAAAAAGAATCAAACTATGATGTAAATGAAGATGTAAAAAGGGATGAAAAAAGTGGACTTTAAAATGGGTTCAACAGTGGATGAAAAATTGTATGCAAAAGTGGATGCAATAGAGGTTGATGCAAAAATAGATGCAAAACAAGACACAAAACCCGATGCAAATCTTGATCCAAAAGTGGATACAAAAAGGAATGCAAAAATAGATGTAAAATTTGATGAAAACCTAGACGCAAATGAGGATGCAAACATGGATGCAAAATTATAATCAAAATTGGGTACAAAAGGAGTTGCCAAACTAGGCGCCAATTGTGGCACAAAAATATTAGATGTAATTGTTGGCACAATAATAGATTGAAAAGATGATGTAAATATGGATGAAAAACAAGATGGAAAAGTGGATGCAACAAAATTACATGCAAAATTATAGGCAAAACTAGACACAAAACTCGATGTAAAACTTGATGCAAAAGGGATGCAAAAATGGATGCAAAACATGATTTCAAAAAAGATGCAGAAAAGGATGCAACAATTGATGTAAGTGTAGGTGCAAAAAGTGGATGCAAATGAGGATGCAAAAGTATGTCAAACAAAATTAGGTGCCAAACTTGATGCAAAACCTAGAACAAAACCTAGTGCAAAGGATGACACAAAACTTGGCATACAATTTGGTGTAAAACCTGATGCAAAACTTATTGTGATACCTGGTGCTAAACTTGGTGTAAGATTTGGTGCAAAACTTGAAGCAAATTTTGTGTCAAGATTTGCACCATATTTGATAAATGGATGCAAATAGCATGAAAAATGGGCTCTCGATGTAAAAAAATAATTAAAAAGGGATGTTAATCATGGGTATTTGTTGTAGTGGAAGGCCCAACATGCAATCCATGGAGATGGATTCCCAAGGTCGGTTAGGGGTAGGCAACAGGGTATAGAAGCCTTGCTTCTTGATGGTCAGTTTGGAAATGGCATAGGCCGTGCATGATCTGATGTACTTCCCGACATCTTGTCAAAGATTCAGCCAATAGAAACACTTCTGTAGTACTGCCACCATTTTCTCGACCCCGAAATTCCTAACAGCTCAACTGTAGCGTGCTTCCGAAACCATCTTGGCACACTTGCTTGAAGGAAAACAAACGTGAGCCAGGTGGCATAACAGGGTATCCTCGAGGATAAAATCTGGAACATGTTGACCCTCCAAGAGTGTCTGGCATGTGTAGCCAAATTCTGGTTAACTTTTGTAGAGAAGTGGCCAATCAGATGTCTTGTGCCCACAAGAGTTGAGCACAATGGTTAACGCCATGATCGGTCATCGACTTAGGAAATCTGAACATTATTGGTGTTTCCCTTCTTATACTTAATATTCAAATGGAACGGTTCCATGTATGTGGACCACATCAGATGGCGATCGTTTTATAATTTCCCTTGGGCCTGTCTGAACTACAGGGGTCAGTGGTCTGTTTGGATGATCGTTTCCTTCCCCAAAATGTAATGCTTCCATTATTGGCAGGCCTGCACAATGGAATACATCTCTTTGCCATAAGTCAGATACTTACGGACTATGTCTGAAAGTGTCTCACTATGATTTTCCATTGGATGCCTATGTTGAGTAAGGAATGCCCCAAGAGCGTAGTCAGAGGCATCTGTCTCGACCTCAAATGGTTGTTGCAACTCTGGTAATTCGAGCACTAGTGCCGAGTAGAGGTGATATTTTAGCTCTGTGAATTCCTTCTGTTGGGATTCAGAGAAAAATAATTTTTTTTTTCGCTCCTCCCTTGGTGACTTGACTCAAGCGCGAAGTGATATGAGAAAATCCCAACACGAACCTGTGGTATAAGTTGGCAAGACCTAGAAAGATGCGGAGCTCTATCGAAGTGGTTGTTGATGGCTAGTCCCACATGACTTAGATCTCAGTTGGATGCATATACAACCCCCGTTCATCAATAATGTATCCTAGATACTGAACCTAGGTCATGCAAAAAGTGCATTTCTCCAAATTGGCACATAACTTGTGTTGCCGCACTGTTTGGAGAACCTACCAAATGTGGTGAAGGTGCTCTTCCCAACTCTGGATGAATATGAAGATGTCATCCAAGTATACCACTACAAATAAGTTGGTGATTGGCTGCAAGATGTCATCCATTATCTTCATGAAGGTTGCAGGAGCATTCGTCAATCTGAAAGGCATAACCAACCATTCAAAAATGCCCTCCTTGACTTTGAAGGTAGTCTTCCACACATCGAAGGGTTTGATTGGTACCTGGTGTTATCCTTACTTCAAATTAATCTTGATGAAATATTTTTCCCCCTTCAGTTGGTATAGGAGGTCATCAATTTGTGGGATTGGGTACCTATTATGGATAATGATCTTCTTCAATGCTTGATAGTCAATACAGAGTCTCCAAGTCCCATCCTTTTTCTTTACCAACATGACCAGGCTCGCAGAGGGCAATGAATTTGGATGGATGTGACATTTATGTAGAATCTCTTGAATTTGCCGCTTGATTTCATCCTTCTATAGAATGGAGCGTCGATAGATTGGTCCATTGGGTAACGGCACACCTAGGGTCCAATTGATGGAGTGCTTGACCAGACAGTGCAGAGGAACCCCTGCGAGGGAGGTGAAGATGTCCTTGTACTCCTCCATGACCTTGTCCATCTGTAGTTGTCATGTCAAATGGCCCTATCTGGAGGTCTTGGCCACCGTCTTCTTATTTCCTCGAGGGTGTATCATCAGGAAAAAAACATTCCCATTTTTGGAAATGAGCCTACTGCATTGTTTTGCAGTAACCAAAGAGATGGTGATAGGCATTGCTACCTACGGTATCTTGTACAACTTATTTACCAAAGTAACAATAACAACACGGGGCCTTGATTCATACACAACATGTCACTTCCATAAGTATGGTTGTCCTAACAATACATCATAAACATCAAGGGAAGCAATGTCACACAATACCTCATCCGTGAACGGCTTGATGTTGTATGGAAGGCGACACTATTGGCTCACGCAAAGATCCTGTCCTTTGTGGAGCCACTCGATTGTGTATGGTTGTGGATGTGCTATGGTCCGTAAGCCTAGCCAATTCATGACCAGTACCAAAATGAGGTTCTTTTGGCTCCTGCTATTGACAATGAACTGTAGCAAGGAGCCCTTTACCCACATTTGGGAGTGGAAGAGACCCTCCTCCTCCCTTAGATCTTCAGGTTCCTCCTTCTAGATATTTGTGGTCGCAATGGTCACGTTGGGCTCTACATCAATAATCTGCTTCCTTTTGTCACTCCCCTTGTTAGGTTCTGACTCAGAATTAGAACATGCATCTAATTCTAAAACCTTTAGCTTGGCCACCAATGACTGCTTCGCCCCACACTCACTTGTGTTGTGAGTGGAGCTCTTATGGAACTCACACCACTTTCCCATGTCCTTTTTCTGCTTCGTGACATTGTTCTTTACTTGCATCTTTGGTGGGTTGCCTTTGGCTACCTCGCCTTCGCCTTGTTCCTTGTTCTATGGTTTGGGGGTAGCTTTCCCTTGCTTCGGATTCGTAGATCCAAAGTCTCGCTTCTTCTATTTAAACTTTTGCTCGATCTTGATGGCATATTGGTATGTCGTGCTAAGTGGGGAGATGTTCAGAAATTTTATTTCTTCCTGGATGTACTTGTGTAGGCAGTCGTGATATTTGAGTACCAAATTCTATTTTCAATCCTTGATACCCAACTTTGTGTTAAGGGTATGGAAAATATTGGTAAACTCCAACATGTCTTGGTCCCTTCCCTGCCACGGCATGGTCCATTTTATGTATTGATCCTCATAGCCTCTGACAGGGTAGTATTTCTCCTTGATGGTGGTCCAGAATGAATTCCAAGTCGGTTCGGTTCGAAACAGTGAGGTTGTACTTTCATCCTTCCGCTCATAGTAGGTTGCCCACCAGTCCTTGATGTGGGGGGTAGCTTTGAGAAGAGCGAAAGTAATCTTTTCCCAACCAAAAAAATCATGAACAGAAAAATACCCTTGTATTAGATTTAACCATTTATCTATGATGGCTGCATCTATCTAACCCTCAAATATGGGAATGTCAAAGTTAACTTGTACCTTAAAGGGTATGGTGCTTCCAAAGTAGCTACTGGATGTAGATGTGTCACCCATGGGTAGCTGTTGAAGGATGTGGGAAAAATTGTCCATCATCGCGTTCCTTTTTCACTCGAGGACCTCTTCAAGCAATATTTTGATAGGATCTCCTGCCCCCTCATCTTTCTTTTCATTTGCCATGGGACACCATCGGGATTTCTGAGGTTGGTCTTGCAAATGTTCGATGAGTTCAAGCCCTAACTCCTTATATCCTGACCTCATCGGGGACATGCAAAGAAAGACAGAGAAAGAGAAAACTACTATAATACCATAATCCTAATTTAAGCAGGAACACAACAAATTACAGATATAACCATACATATAGAGATGCAACAAAAATAATACTTCATTTCATTACTGTAAAATACTTAAATATGCTTACAAACAAAAATGGAAATAAACTAGCTAACGAATTGGTAGCTTATCTCTCAGAAGAGATGTAGTGGCTACATCCCTTTGAACTATGTTACAATGAGGCTTGAAGGCCTATTTATTGTTGAAAAACAATGGAAAACCATAAACATCCAAAAACCTAACCATAGAAGATGAAACGCCAAATTGTGGGCCCCATTTGGGTAAATTGGTACATCAACTTCCCGGGGTCGTGTTATACAGGAATAGTTTCCACACAGATGCTGCTATTCCCACTAAGATGGGTGGCTATCTTAGAAACAAACAATCAAAGTCTACTATTGATTCCTTTTATGAAAATAGATAAGAGGAGAACCAAGAGGGCTAACCTG
>APFE031133892.1:179731-196143 GCA_000404065.3 Pinus taeda
AACGATATTCTTCATTCATAGCTGCGTCCCAATCTGGATGGCCTGAAGCTTCTGCAAAGGTGTCAAGATCATAATTCGCTGAGACTTGAGCCAGTAAAGAAGAGGCTCTTTCGAACTGAGAACGTGTACGGTGCTGATCTGTAGGATCACCAACAAGATCACCTGCTGCATCCCGAGTAGCACGGACCCATTTTGGAAGTGAAGGAGCTGAAGGAGGATCCTGGGAAGGTGGGGGAGGATTGTCATCCTCGCTTTCATCATCTGAAGAAGAAATATGTTCAAAAGTAGAAGAGATAGAGAGAGGTGGCACATTCGCCGAACTAGGCTCGTAGGCCGATATATGTTCATAAAACTTTACATCTCTTCTAATGATAACATTTTTGGACTTAAATGGAATAAGTCTATATCCTTTGACATCTTCAGAATATCCAACAAAAATACATTTTTCACTCTTAGGTTCTAAAGCTTTACATGGGCTTGCAAGAAACAAGGTGCCATTTCTCTTTCTTCAGCAGAATCAGAATATCATGGTGTTGTAGAAGCTAGTAAGGAAGCCTTGAGGCTTTGTCAGATCCTATCAGAGTATGGCTTTCAGCAGCAACATTCGACTACACTTTGGTGTGATAATCAAAGTGTCATTCAACTATGAAAAGATCCAGTTCAACATCAGCGCAGCAAACACATTGAACTACACATGCACTTCATCAGAAAGCTCATTCATGACCGTGTTCTTGAAGTGCAATATTGTTCAACAGATGATCAAGTTGCAGACATCTTTACAAAGGCTCTCACAGAGGCGAAGTTTACTAAACGTCGATTTATGGTTGGAGTTCAAGAAGTTGTCACTAAGGGGGGATAGGCTCTAGTGCCTCCTTCCTTCTCCTATTATGTCATATTTGTAAATCCTTCAATCCTATCCCAAGTTGTTCTTAAGGGGGGATGTTAGGATATCCCGACACATAGGAAATAGTTAAGTATAACTTGGTCTAGTATAGAGTTAGGTAAAGTGTGTTTTATTTACTATGTACATTTGTAACTTACAATCCGATGGTCACAATATGTAGTGATCCGACAGTTCATTCTCTCCTCGGTATTACCGACACTTGATCCGTGGCTTAACATCTGATTGGTCCATGATCTCTATTTAAAGAGCATGGAGGGTGATTTGTAGGTTAACTGTTCATGAGAGAAGCTTATGTAAATTTTCATTATTTTATTAATAAATTGCCTGAAGTGGCCGCGTTGGCTCAGGCGGTGGACTGTTTCCCTCTTTGAGGGTTTTAACCACGTCAAAAATACTGGTGTATTGATCTGTGATTTGTTTGTGAGTGGTGTCCTTTGGTGTTCTATCTAAGGAACTTACCCTATAAATTCCTATAGTAACTTTGGTAAGGTTGATGGGCATAACCATTATGATACGGTTGATACTGCTGCCCATTACTTGCAAAGACTTGCTGCTCATATCCTTGGTAAGCTTGCTGGAGTTGCGGTTGTTGGTATTGCACCAGCCATGGTTGTGAAGCCATGGACTGTTGTCCAACATTGACTGTTTGACCAAGATGGGGGTTGGAG
Source organism: Pinus taeda (assembly GCA_000404065.3). Lineage (NCBI taxonomy): Eukaryota > Viridiplantae > Streptophyta > Pinopsida > Pinales > Pinaceae > Pinus > Pinus taeda. The sequence continues at coordinate 181,304 of APFE031133892.1, forward strand.
TTCCCCATTTGAACCTATGCCATTCCACTAGTAGGTGATTGTGGTTGTGTCGGAGGTACGAGAGATTGTTGTATCGCAACCTACGAAACTTGAGGTTGACATACAATTGGTGACACTTGTACTTATGATACAGCAACAATAGTCAGCGTAGTGGGAATGTTTGTCATAGGTGAACTTTGTTGTATTGAGCATACAACTCTTGGTTGTTGAGACAGGACTGGTACCCAACCGCTAGTTGTGATTCCAGTGTAACCTAAATTTTGTTGTGAACTCACGCATGGTTTTCCTTTTCGGGAAGACAATGAAAGGGTATATGGCCCTCCATACGATGGTAATCTAGTGCTCAAAGGAATAATTTGCCTTTGGGGACTAGTTTGCCCAAATTGATCTTATGATGGATCAATTTGTCGAGACTCAACGTAAGAGATTCCAGATATAATTCCGGATGAACCAACACGAATAGTCCATACTGTCGAAATTGTCCCAGGGTGGACTCCATCCAGCGAATGAAAACTGGTTGGGACAGATGGCATGCCGGCGAACATTGTCGGAATAGCAGAAGGAGCTTTTGTTGTTATTGTGTCGAGTGACACAGTCCTTGATGTTGACGGTTGTTCAGACATATTAAGTCTATCCAAAAGATTACTCAGTGATTTTTCAGGAACTTTCGAGGGTGGGTGAATATTCTCTGATGAAGACGGATATAGGGTGATCCCAGCTCCAAGTTGCATTGGAGTGCTAGATGGAGGATCTTCCAAAATCTCTTCTATGGCAATCAATCCAGGAGGAAGAGGAAACCGTCAGGTCCATAAAATATTTCTGGTGCCGAAGAAGATGTAAGTTCTGCAGCAGCAGATGGTTGGGGAGTAACACCTTCTGAATCGGCTATAGATGGAACCAGTTTAGGAATATAAGTGTTAACCGTCACACTAGGATCAGTTGTAATGTCCTGTTGCTATTGCGGAATTTATTTCATAGAAGCAGGGATTCTAGAAATGTTTGGAGTAACCGGAGTCTCCGAGGATGTTGGAGTGCTTGCTCCAACCAACCTAGGGGACTTTGATCCGGTTAAATGAGTTTTCTTCGTCCGGAATGGCTTCGCTTCTAGAGTCAATGATGGTTGACTCGTAAGTCTCCGCGAACGCCGGGGTTTTGATTGACTTTCTTCCATGATTGCAGATTACTTGATCAACCCAAAATAAAAGGGAAAAATGTTTTTCGAATTAAATGAATTTTAGACGCTTTGACACAACTTGTTTTTTCAATTTTAAAGAGTCGAGAAAAAACAAAAGATGACTCTAGTCGCCTTCGATTTTTATTGAGCTTCAAGCACTCAGAGGACCTTTTCCTTTAAGTAGTCTGAAAAGGAGCAAAATGGACTTCTCTGGAGATCTAGGCAGAGAGGATTACCAAACCAATCATAAAACTACGGAATAATTTTTACGGTACGACAGTTAGTCTTCCCGAATGTTGTGTTAGGTGCATTACGATCGATAGGGCGATAGACACGGCTTCCTAAGGATAAAGGATGTAGGCTATTGTGGTCTCCCAATATATACACGATAGTATGTGGGAGCACAAGTCCATACTAGCACTTGTCATCTCAGAGTGGAGGAATCACCCAACCAGCACTAAAAGTAATAGTTACCAGGTTTTACGACGCTGGAATAGTCTCTAGCCTAGACCTCTAGATGTTGCATTAAGTTCCAAAGCGTTGTTAGATTCATTGAGATTTATTTTAAGTTGATCTTGCTTAGCAGTTTGCCTTTCAGGTTCACCACGTGATGTATTTATAATTCCTAAATGCAGTCTAAGATGATAAAAAAATGTTTTATCTTCTTTCAGAAATGAAAATCCTAGCTACTAAAGGGAAGAAAGTCAAGCATCTTTACTTCACAGAGCACAGAGCGCACGCTAATATGCATAGTCCTAAATCAAGCCAAGCATTCAAAATGCAAATGCATATGCATGTATTGGTTTTCAGCTCTCTTAATGTGTAAATGGCGCTAAGAAAGCTATGTGCAAAACTGAATTACTTTTAAAGCAACTGTACTCAACAAAATTCTTTTTCAAAACGAAGCGAAAGCAAGAGAGACACTTTGCAATTTTGAAATAGAAATTGCTTTTCAACACTTTAAAACTAGTAATTCAAATTCTATTCAGTAGTAGCCATATAATCAACTATCTAAAACAATGGGATTGCTTTCTAAAACTGAAAACGATAGCTACGACACTTTCAGATCTAGAGATGACAGTTCGACTATGTTACTTTTTGCAAAAGAGAACTAAAACGACGCAAAATACATAAAAAAACGTTTCTAGTTCCTTGCACTAAGGAGGCAGAATAATGCAAGAGAAGGGGGTATTCACAGAAGCACACTGATTACAGATAGCAAAAAATTCTTGAATAAGACTGAAAATAGTGAGAAAAATCTACAGTCGGAGGGCAAAATCAATCATCCCTGACCATCACACCTGTTCTACAGTGAACTCAGTATGCAGCGCACCTAGTCGATTTGGGAAGTGCGATGCATACAGGCTGCCTTGAAGGTAGGGTTCGATGGTTACAGTGCGAGACCTTGAATGAGACTTCACTCATAGTTTGCAGTTTAGTTCAGGTGTTTAAGTTGAATAAGTATAGATCAATGTATGTAAAAACACAGGGGTGATCTAAGAGGTTACTAGAGCCACCACTCAGGGCAATTAGATTGCTTGTAGATCTATTTTTTAATTTATAAACAAAACCCAGAGATTTATTGAAGTAGCATTGATCTACTTTGCATTTGTATGACAAATGCAGTTCGAAGGCTAGCTAGCTTGACTTCAGGCTCTGTCTATATGTTTATAAAAGAAACAATGACAGATAGGCTAACAAGTAATCTAGTCGATCCCCAGCGGAGTTGCCATTTTGTTATATGGGAATAGTGTCCACATGGATGCTGCTATTCCCACTAAGATGGGTGGCTATCTTAGAAATAAACAATCAAAGTCTACTATTGATTCCTTTTATGAAAATAGATGAGAGGAGAACCAAGAGGGCCAACCTGAGTCTTGCGCTCGATTCCCTCTCCTTCTTGATAGAGTTTTTCCGCTTGCTCTTTGTTTGTTCAGCTTCAAAAGGACCTATAGAATCACAGCAAGATACTACTATGCAAGAAACTAGGATCTAAGTTCATAAATAATGCAGGATCAGATGTGCATTAACCATATACAAGCAGATATAAACAAATATACAAGAATATGGAAGGAAACAAGAATAGCTTTATTCAGATAAAAAGTAGCAAGAGGATTACAACCATGAGCAGCTCTGACCCAGCATCATCCTTGAGCTAAGAAGCCCTTCTTCACCTCAAGCAAAGCAAAATCACCCAACACTGTGAATGTACACCAGAATAACAACAACACTTCTCTATAAGTTACAAAATTCCAGCCTCTGGATCTCTGTGATGAGGGATCCATATATGGATGATTATAGAGAGGTGAGTCATCTTTTGGGATCTTAATTAGTGTCTTCTCTCTGATAGTTCCTACTTCTACTCGGAGAATGATGATCTCTTACTCATCCCTGGTTGAAAATGGAGTGGCAAGTGTCAGAGGGGAAGCTTCTAGAAGATTCCATGATCTTCCACCTCGCATTTTTTTCCTTGTCATTTGTCCATTCCCGACCATCGCACCCTATAGAGGAGCAAAACAATATGCATTGCACACTGTACATGGGGAAGGTGATATGCATCACACCCTCTGCATTGAGCTTTCAGTATGGTCCAGTTTTGACCATTTATGAGCAGTTTTCAGTGGAGGAATTCTGGGGGATGATATAATCAGTTGACCTTGTTCCTTTAGGCTGTGAATCAACCCTTTTAGGGACTTAAGATCCCTCAGTTTGTGGACATTTTTGATTGGGGTTGAAGTGCCCAAAAATGTCTATAACAGGTCATAACATTGGCATATGATCTCTGTTTGACGCACACAATATCTCCTTAGCAAGATCTATCTGAGAACTACAACATTGGCAAGAGCAACATAGGTGTAATGATATATGTTGCTCCCAGTTTTCCCAAAAAACGTTGTTTAGGGCCTCAAAACGGCTCGAAAAGTTCAGGACTCGAAAAACTGCTAAAAATAGTAAACTGTGCTTCAATTAATGAAACTGAAAAAAGGAAAGAAACAATGGTGGGGGTCCAAGTGGACCTGGTAGGTGGCCACAAATATCCACTTAGATCATTCCTTCCAACTTAGGAAGCAATGGTCCCCATTGCATTGAGTTCCTCCATGAGATGAGGAAACTTCTGCTGAGCTTGGTCCCTGGTGAGCCACTTGCCTTGGTGAAGGAGTTGGGCTGCTTTGACAAATCGATACAATTGGATATTCTATTGGTGAGTGTGCTTGATATATGTGTCCATGGTTTGATCAGTTCCAGCTTGTTCCACGCAATCTGGATTTAACTCTATGGGTGTGAGTTGTTCTGCAATGTCGGATGTGTCTGGTAATGGTGGAAAGTATGGCCGAAGGTAGTCCGCACTGAACATTGGGTGCATGTCAAGGAATGGGGGAATGCTTAGCTCAAATGAATTGTCTCCCATAGCCTTAGTAATGGTGTAAGGACCATATCGGGGTGGTTTGAGTTTCCAATAGGCTCTGTAAGTCATTCCTTTTCTAAATGCAACCAGACTTTGTCGCCCACTTGAAACTTGTGTGGCACCTAATGTTGATCATGTCACTACTTGCACTTGGCATTTCATTTCTCCATAATGTCATGGAATTTCTGGCGAATAAGTTGGATGTGCTCAATGAAGTTGTTTTCCTTATCTTTTTCGAACTGGAAATGAGTCAAATCTGCATGAGTAGTTGCAAATGGCATGGCCACATCAATGGGACATAGTGGTTGGAATCCCAAGCCCACCTGAAAAGGGTTATGGCTTGTCAAGTTGTGGAGAGTCCAGTTGTAGCTGTGTTGAACATAGGGGAGGCTCTCATCCCATGTGTGTGGATGCTTTGAGTTGTACATGCACAAAATGTGTACAATCATCATGTTGACAACCTCTGCCTCGCCATCGGTTTGAGGATGGAAGGCTGTGGGCTTAGTGAGTTTGGTGTCTAGCATCAACCAGACTCCGGACCAAAATGTACTGAGGAACCTGCTACCTGATCTGATATGATAGACTATGGAACCCAAAAGTGTACCCGCACTCATTCAAAGAAGAGTTTAGCAGTGGCTTCTGCTGTTATATTCTTCTTGCAAGCTGCCATAATGGCCATCTTCGACAACATGTCGACAACCACAAAAACACAGTCATTTCCATGCTTAGTAGAAGGAAGGCCCAATGTGTAATCAAAGGATATGGATTCCCAAGGTCGACTAGGGGTAGAGGCCTTGCTTCTTGATGGTCAGTTTGGCAATGGCACAGGTAGTGCATGATCTAATGTACTTCCCAACATCCTAATGAAGATTCGGCCAATAGAAATACTTCTATAGCACTGCCACCATTTTATTGACCCCGAAATGTCTAGCAGCCCGACTATAGTGTGCTTCTCAAATCATCTTGGCATGCTCAGTTGAAGGAACAAAAAGGTGACCCAGGTGGCATAATAGGGTATCCTAGAGGTGAAAATCTGGAACATGCTAACCTTCCAAGAGTGTCTGGTATGTGTGACCGAATTCTGCGTCACTTTTGTAGAGAAGTGACCAATCAGAAGTCTCATGCCCACAAGAGTTGAGCATGGTGGTTAACGCCATGATCGGTGGTCGACTGAGGAAATTTGCAACATTATTGGTGCTACCCTTCTTATACATGATATTGAAATGGAACTATTGTAGGTATGTGGACCACTTCTCATGGTGGTCATTCTGCAGTTTCCCTTGGATTTGTATGAACTACAGGGGTCGGTGGTCTCTGTGGATGGCCATTTCCTTCCCCAAAATGTAATGCTTCCATTGTCGGTAGAAATACGTAATGGAATACATCTCTTTGTCATAAGTGGGATATTTCTGTACTGTGTATGAAAATGTCTCACTGTGATATGCCACTCGATGCCTGTGTTGAGTAAGGACTACCCCAATAGCATAGTTAGAGGCCATCTATCCTAACCTCAAATGGTTGTTGTCTGGTAATGTGAGCACTGCTGCCAAGCAGAGGTGATCTTTAACTTCTCTAAATTCCTTCTGTTGAGATTCAAACCAAAATAAATTTTCTTTCGCTCATCCCTTGGTGACTTAACTCAAGGGCCAAGTGATATGAGAAAATCCCAACACAAACCTATAGTAGAAGTTGGCAAGACCTAGAAAGCTACGAAGCTCTGTCAGAGTGGTTAGAGATGGCCAATCCTGAATGACTTGGATCTTGGCTGGATCCACATGTGCCCCCTGTTCATCAATAATGTATCCCAGATACTAAACCTGGTAATGCCAAAAGTGCATTTAAACAAATTGGCACATAACTTGTGTTGCCACAGTGTTTGGGGAACCTGTCGGATGTGGTGCAGGTGCTATTCCCAACTCTGGGTGAAGTTCGAGATGTCATCCAAGTATACCACTACAAATGAGTTGGTGAATGGCCACAAGATGTCATCCATTAGCTTCATGAAGGTTGCAAGAGAATTCGTCAATCTGAAAGGCATAACCAACTATTCAAAAAGGCCCTCCTTGGCTTTGAAGGCAGTCTTCCACACATCAGAGGGTTTGATTGGTACCTGGTGATATCTTCACTTCAAATTGATCTTGCTGAAATATTTTTCCAACTTCAGTTGGTCCAGGAGGTCATCAATCCATGGGATCGAGTACCAATTATAGATAGTGATCTTGTTTAGTGCCCAATAGTCAATACAAAGTCTCCAAGTCCCATCCTTCTTCTGTACCAACATGATTGGGCTCCCACAGGGCAATGAACTTGGATGGATGTGACATTTCTGGAACAGCTACTAAATCTGCCTCTTGATTTCATCGTTCTCTAGAATGGAGCACTAATAGATTGATCCGTTGAGTAGTGACGCACCTGGGGTGTGATCGATCGAGTGCTTGACCTGACAGTGCAAACGAAACCCTGTGAGGGAGGTAAAGATGTCTTCATACTCCTTGACGACCTTGTCCATCTGTAGTTGTCGTGTGGAGGGGCCCTGTGTGGAGGTCATGGCCACCGTCTTCTTCTTTCCTTGAGGGTCTATCATCAGTAAAATAAATTTCCCAGTTTTGGAAATGAGCCTACTACATTTTTTTGTAGTATCCAAGGAGATGGCAATAGGTAGTGCTACCTTCAGTATCCTGTACAACTTATTTCCCAAAATAATAATAACAGCACGGGGCCTTGATTCATACAGATCATGTCTCTTCCATAAGTATGGTTCTCATAATAATACATCACATAATACCTCATCCATGAAGGGCTTGATGTTGTATGGAAGGTGACATTGCTAGCTCACACGAAGATCTCGTCCTTGGTGGAGCCACCTGATGGTGTACGGCTCTAGATGTGTTGTGGTCCATAAGCCTAGCCACTTCATGACCTTTGCCAAAATGAGTTCCTTTTGGCTCATGCTATTGACAATGAACTATAGCAGGGAGTCCTTTACCCACATCTGGGAGTGGAAGAGATGCTCCTCCTCCTCTAGATCTTCGTGTTCCTCCTTCTGGATCTTCGTGGTGGCAACGATGGCGTTGGTCTCCACATCGATAATCTTCTTCCATTTTTCATTCCCCTTGTCAGGTTCTGACTCATAGTTAGAACATGCATTTGATTTTGAAACATTTATTTCGGCCACTAGTGATTGCTTGGCTCGACACTGACTTGCGTTGCGAGTGGAGCTCTTAGAATTCACACCACTTTCTCGTGTCCTTTTTTGGCTTCACGGTGCTATTCTTTTCTTGCAGCTTTGGTGGGTTGTTTTGGGTTACCTACCTTGGATTTGTCCTTTGTTCTGCTATTTGGGGCTACCTTTCCCTTGCTTCAGATTCACAGATCCAAAGTCTCTCTTCTTTTGTTTCAACTTTTGCTCGATCTTGACGGCATATCGGTATGTCGTGCCGAGCGAGGAGATGTTCAGGAATTCTATTTCTTCCTCGATGTACTTGTGTAGGAAACCGCAGTATTTGAGTACCAAATGATGCTTCGAAGCCTTGATACCCAACTTTTTGCGAAGGGTATGGAAAATATTGGTAAACTCCATCACATCTTCGTCCCTTCCCTGCTGCAGCGTGGTCCACTTTATGCATTGATCCTAATAGCTTCCGATAGGGTAGTACTACTCCTTGACAGTAGTCTAGAATGAATTCCAAGTGGGTGTGGCTAAAAATAGTGAGGCCATACTTTCATCCTTCTGCTCGCAGTAGGTTTCCCACTAGTCTTTGACATGGGGGGGTGTCTTTGAGCAGAGCAAAAGTAATCATTTCCTGACTGGAAAAATCATAAAAAAAAAAATACCCTTCTAGTAGTTTTAACAATTTATCTATGGCATCTACATCTATATGACCCTCAAATAGGGGAATGTCAAATTTAACATGCACCTTAAAGGGTGTGGAGCTTCCAGAGTAGCTACTGGAAGTAGATGTGTCACCCATTGGTAGCTGCTGAAGGATCTGGGCAAATTTGTCCATCATTGCGTTCCTTTGCTACTTAAGGGCCTCTTCGTGCAAGATTTTGAGAGGATTTCCTTGCCCCTCATCTTTCTTTTCATATGCCATGGGAGGACGTCGGGATTTTCGAGGCTGGTATTGCAAAGGTTCAACGAGTTCAAGCCCTAACTCCTTATATCTCGACCTCATTGGGGACATGGAAAGAAAGACAGAGAAAGAGCAAACCAATTTGATACCACTAATCCGAATTTAAACAAGAATGCAACAAATTACAGATATAACCATACATATAGAGATGTAATAGAAATAATACTTCATTTCATTACTGTAAAATACTGAAATATGCTTACAAATAGAAACGAAAATAAACTAGCTAGGGTGATGGTAGCTTATCTCTGAGAAGAGATGTGGCGGCTACATTCCTCTGAACTGTGTTACAATGAGGCTCGAATGCCTATTTATTGTTGACAAACAATGGAAAACCCTAAACGTTCAAAAACCTAACCCTTGAAGATGAAACACCAAACTATGGGCCCTGTTTGGGTAAATTGGTACATCAAATTCCTGAGGTCGTAACTTTGGCATATGATCTCTGTATGACGTGAAAAATATCTCCTTAGAAATATCTATCTGAGAACTAAAACTTTGGGAAGAGAAACATGTTGCTCACATTTTTCCAAAAAACGTTGTTTAAGGCCTCAAAACGGCTCCGAAAGTTCAGGACTCGAAAAACTTTTAAAGACAGTAAACTATGCTACAATTAAGGAAACTGAAAAGCTGAAAGAAACAATGGTGGGGGTCCAAGTGGACTTGCTGGGTGGCCACTAATATCCACCTGGATCATTCCTCCCAACTAAGGAAGCAATGGTCCCCATTGCATTGAGTTTCTCTATGAGATGAGGAAACTTCTACTGAACTTGGTCCCTAGTGAGCCACTTGCCCTGGTGAAGGAGTTGGCCTGCTTTAACAACTCCATACATTTGGATATTCTTCTGGCAAGTGTTCTTAATCTGTGTGTCCATGATTTGATTAGTTCCAGCTCATTCCATGCAATCTGGATTTAACTCTGTGGGTGTGAGTTTTTCTGCAATGTCGGATGTGTCTAGTAATGGTCGAAAGTATGGCCGAAGGCAGTCCACATTGAACACTAGGTGCATGTCAAGGAATGGGGGAATGCTTAGCTCAAATGCATTGTCTCCAATAGCCTTGGTAATGGTGTAAAGACCATATCAGAGTGGTTTGAGTTTCCAATAGGCTCCGGTAAGGCATTCCTTTTCCAAATACAACCAAAATTTTTCGCTCACTTGAAGCTTGTGTGGCACCTAATGTTGATCATGTCACTGCTTGTACTTGGCATTTGATTTCTCCAAAATGTCATGGAATTTTTGGTGAATATGTTGGATGTGCTTAATGAAATTGTTTGCCTTATCTATTTTGAACTGGACATGAGTCAAATCTGCGTGAGTAGTTGCAAATGGCATGGCCACATCAATCAGACATAGTGGCTCTCATCCCAAGCCCACCCAAAAAGAGTTGTGGGCAGTCGAGTTGTGGAGAGCCCAGTTGTAGTTGTGCTAAACATAGGATAGGCTCTCATTCCATGTGCATGGATGCTTTGAGTTGTACATGCGCAGAATGTGTAGAATCATCATGTTGACAACCTCTGTCTCGCCATTAGTTTGACGATGGAAGGTTATGGACAGTGAGTTTGGTGTCTAGAATCAACCAGAGACTAGACCAAAATGTATTGAGGAACCTGTTGTCCCGATCTGATATGATAGGCTATGGGATCCCAAAGTCTACCCACACTCGTTCAAAGAAGAGTTTAGCAGTGGCTTCTACTGTGATATTCTTCTTCCAAGCTGCCATAATGGCCATCTTCAAGAACCTATTGATGACCACAAAAACACAGTTGTTTCCATGCTTAGTAGAGGGAAGGCCCGACATGTAATCCATGGAAATGGATTCCCAAGGTAAACTAGGGGTATGCAGCGGGGTATAGAGACCTTGCTTCTTGATGGTCAGTTTGGAAATGGCATAGGAAGTGCATGATCTGATGTACTTCTCAACATCCTGTCAAAGATTTGGCCATTAGAAATACTTATGTAGTACTGCCACCATTTTCTCGAACCCGAAATTCCTAGTAGCCTGACTGTAGTGTGCTTCAGAAATCATCTTGGCACACTCGCCTGAAGGAACACAAAGGTGACCCAGGTGGCATAATAAGGCATCCTGGAGGTTCAAATCTGGAACATGCTGATCATCCAAGAGTGTCTAGTATGTGTGGCCGAATTCTATGTTGCTTTTGTAGAGAAGTGGAAAATCATAAGTCTTATGCCCACAAGAGTTGAGCACCGTGGTTAATGCCATGACTAGTTGTCAACTGAGGCAATCTGCAACATTATTGGTGTTTCCCTTCTTATAATTGATATTCAAATGGAACTGTTACAGGTATGTGGACCACTTATGACGGTGATCATTTTTCAATTTCCCTTGGGTTTGTATGAACTATAGGGGTCAGTGGTCTATGTGGATGACCGTTTCCTTGTCCAAAATGTAATTCTTCCATTGTCGGCAGACTTGCAAAATGGAATACATCTGTTTTTCATAAGTGGGATACTTCCAGACTGTGTCTGAAAGTGTCTCACTATGATATGCCACTAGATGCCCATGTTGAGTAAGGACAACACTAATAGCATAGTCAAAGGCATCTGTCTCGACCTCTAATGGTTGTTGCAAGTCTAGTCGTGTGAGCACTGGTGCCGAGGAGAGGTGATCTTTCAACTCTATGAATGCCTTCTGTTGATATTCAGACCAAAAGAATTTTTCTTTCACTCCTCCTTTGGTGACTTGACTCAAAGGCCAAGTGATATGAGAAAATCCCGACACGAACCTGTGGTAGAAGTTGGTAGGACCTAGAATGCTACATAGCTCTGTCAGAGTGGTTAGAGATGGTCAGTCCCCAATGACTTGGATCTTCGCTGGATCCACATGCACCCTCCGTTCATCAATAATGTATCCCAGATACTGAACCTGGGTCATCCCAAAAGTACATTTCTCCAAATTGGCACATAAATTGTGTTGCCACAGTGTTTCGAGAACCTGTCGGATGTGGTGGAGGTGCTCTTCCCAACTCTAGCTTAAGATCGGGATGTCATCAAAGTATACCACTACAAATGAGTCGGTGAATGGCTGCAAGATGTCATCCATTAGCCTCATGAAGGTTGTAGGAGCATTTGTCAATTTGAAAGGCATAAACAACCATTCGAAAAGGCCCTCCTTAGCTTTGAAGGCAGTCTTCCACACATCAGAGGGTTTGATTGGTACCTGGTGATATCCTAACTTCAAATCGTTCTTGCTGAAATATTTTTCCCCCTTTCGTTGGTCGAGGAGGTCATCAATCCATGGGATTGGGTACCTATTACAGACAATAATCGTGTTCGGAACTTGATAGTCAATACAGAGACTCCAAGTCCCATCCTTCTTCTATACCAACCTGATCGGGCTCCCACAGAGTGATGAACTAGGACATATGTGACCTTTTTGTAGCAGCTCTTGAATCTCCCTCTTGATTTCATCATTCTCCAGAATGGAGTGCTGATAGATTGGTCCATTGAGTAGTGGCACACCGGGGTCCAATCGATGGAGTGCTTGACCTAACAGTGCAAAGGAACCCCTACGGAGGAGGTGAAGATGTCCTCGTACAGCTCCACAACCTTGTCCATCTGTATTTGTCCTACAGAGGGGCCCTATCTATTGGTCGTGGCCACCAACTTCTTCTTTCCTTGAGGGCATATCATGAGGAAAACAAATTTCCTAGTTTTGGAAATGATCTTACTGCATTGTTTTGCAGTAACCAAAGTGATGATGGTAGGCAGAACTAGCTCTGGTATCGTGTACAACTAATTTCCTAAAGTAACAATAACAACACGGGGCCTTGATTCATACACAACATGTCACTTCCACAAGTATGGTTGTCCTAATAATACATCACAAACATCAAGGGGAGCAATGTCACATAATACCTCATCTGTGAAGGGCTTGATGTTGTATGGAAGGTGGCACTGCTGGCTCGCGCGAAGATCCTATCCTTGGTGAAGACACCCGATGGTGTATGGTTGTGGATGTGTTGTGGTCGATAAGCCCAACCACTTCATGACCTCTGCCGAAATAAGGTTATTTTGGCTCCCACTGTCGATAATGAACTATAGTGGAGAGCCTTTTACCCACATCTGGGAGTGGAAGAGATGCTCCTCCTCCTTTGGATCATCAAGTTCCTCCTTCTAGTTCTTCATGGTGGCAACGGTGGCGTTGGGCTTTGCATCGATAATTTTCTTCCCTTTATCATTCCCCTTGCTGGGTTCTGACTTAGAGTTGAAACATGCATCTGATTTTGAAACCTTTAGCTCAGCCACTGGTGACTGTTTTGCCTGACACTCACTTGTGTTGTGAGTGGAGCTCTTATGGAACTCACACCACTTTCCCTTGTCCCTTTTCAGCTTTATGGCTCTCTTTTTTGCTTGCAACTTTGGCGGGTTGTCTTGGGCCACCTCGCCTTGGCTTTGTCCTTTGTTCTGCACTTTGGGGGCACCTTTCCCTTACTTCGGATTTGCCGATCCAAAGTCTCGCTTCTTCTGTTTAAATTTTTTCTCAATCTTGACGGCATATCGGTATGCCGTGCTGAGCAAGGAGATGTTTAGTAATTCTATTTCTTCCTGGATGTACTCGTGTAGGCAGTCGCGATATTTGAGTACCAAATGTTGCTTAATCCATGATACCCAAGTTTGTGCGAAGGGTATGGAAAATATTGGTAAAGTCCAACATGCCTTGGTCCCTTCCATGCCGCAGCATGGTCCACTTTATGTATTGATCCTCATAGCTTTTGATGGGGTAGTACTATTCATTGATGGCAGTCTAGAATGAGTTCCTAGTGGGTGCGGCTAAAAATAGTGAGGTCGTACTTTAATCCTTCTACTCACAGTAGGTTTCCCACCACTCTTTAACGTGGGGAGTGGCTTTGAAGAGAGAGACAATAATCTTTTCCTGGCCGGAAAAATCATCAACAAAAAGATACCCCTCCAGTAGATTTAACCATTTTTTTATAGCGTCTGCATCTATTTGACCCTCAAATATGGGAATGTCAAAGTTAACTTGTACCTTAAATGGTGTGGCACTTCCAAAGTAGCTACTAGAAGTAAATGTGTCATCCCTGGCTAGTCGCTGAAGGATTTGGGAAAATTTGTCCATCATCACGTTCCTTTGTCACTCAAGGGACTCCTCGAGCAAGATTTTGATAGGATCTCCTACCCCCTCATCTTTCTTTTCATCCACCATGGGAGGCCATCGGGATTTGCAAGGCTAGTCTTGCAAAGGTTCGACGAGTTCAAGCCTAACTCCTTATATCCCAACATCATTACGAACATGCAAAGAAAGATAGAGAAAGAGCAGACCACTTTGATACCACTAATCCAAATTTAAACAGGAACACAACAAATTACAGATATAACCATACATATAGAGAGGCAACATAAATAATACTTCATTTCATCATTGTAAAATACTGAAATATGCTTACAAACAGAAATGGAAATATACTAGCTAGGGTTATGGTAGCTTATCTCTAAGAAGAGATGTGGTAGCCACATGCCTTTGAACTGTATTACAATGAGGCTTGATGGCCTATTTATTGTTGACAAACAATGGAAAACCCTAAACATCCAAAAACCTAACCCTAGAAGATGAAACACCAAGCTATGGGCCCCATTTGGGTAAATTGGTACATCAACATCCTGGGGTCGTAAATTTGGCATACGATCTTCGTTAGATCCACACAATATCTGGTTAGAAACATGTACCTGAGAACTACAACTTTGGTAAGAGCAACATGGATCTGCGGACCCATGTTGATCCCAGTTTTCCCAAAAAAATCTTTTATGGCCTGAAAACAGCTCCGGAAATTTAGGACCTGAAAAACTGCTAAAAATAGTAAATTGTGCTACAATTAAGGAAACTGAAAAACTAAAATAAACAATGGTAGGGGTCCAAGTGGACTTGGCGGGTGGCAACCAATATCCACCTAGATCAGCCCAGCCGCCCGTTGGGGTGTAGCCCCACGGGTGGCCGGGCGGTGGCTATCTGATTCCGAGAATTGGATAGCCACACCCACGGATGGATGAGAGCTGGCTATCCATTCCGAGAATTGGATAGCCACCCCCACGAGCGCACGGAAGGTGGCTGATAAAATTGTTTTTTTTAATAAAAAATATTTTTTGTT
>APFE031133892.1:197051-235997 GCA_000404065.3 Pinus taeda
ATAAAAATATAAAGAAATAAAAATAGAGACAAATCAATAAATCAATCATTTAAAAAAAATACTAAAAAAAAAAATTAATTATAAATAAAAATAAAAAATTCTTCCCTTTAACAGGAAGAGATGGCAGGGATCCAGCAACTGTTGATCTTCCATCCATCTTCTCTATTGAGATTGATCGGTCTCTTCTCAATCTCAAGGGCTTCCCTAAAATTTCGGTGATGGAACTGCGAAACCCTAGCGATAACACTTGCTTCCTCTATGCAAACATGATGCATGGTACTCTCACCATGCTCAGCTAAAGCGAAAGACTTGGTCCTCCTATGCTTAAGGTCAGCTGCATGCTCACTAATCCTTTGATTAATGGAGCGACCTGTCTCTCCAATATAGGGGGTCCCACAGGAGCAAGGAATAATATAAACCCCTTTCATGTCCTTAGGGTCGATGGGATCCTTTACGAACCTAAGGGATTTACGAATGGTGTTGAGGGGTCTAAAGGTCGAATGGACATTATGCCTCTTAAGAATCTTGGCAATCTTATCAGTGGTCCCCTGAACATACGGAAGATGGACACCTGGGACCCGCTCCTTCAGTTCTCTTTTAGCTGATGTATTTTTTGCGGCTTTGAGGAAGGCTTTCTGTCCCAGGAACTTGCTATAACCATTCTCAGCAAAAACATTAAGGAGGTGGGATTTCTCCTTCTCAAAGCTTTTTTCATCAGAGATCCTAAGGGCCCGAGTAGCTAGGGTGTTGAGAACATCCAACTTCTGAGCCGGGAAATGGTGATATCTGGGATGAAGATACTGCTCTGTATGAATTTTCTTTCGAAACACTTGGTGGGAGAGGGAGCCATCACTATTCTTAGAAATAAGAATATCAAGGAACGGGAGGCACCCATTGACTTATTGCTCTTTGGTGAACTTAATGGCAGACGATTGATAGTTGAGATGATCGAAGAAGAGATCCAATTCCTCTTGGCAATGAGACGAGATGACATTAGTGTCATCTACGAATCTCTTCCAAAGCTATGGTAGGAGGCACGCCAAACTTAGGGCCTTGGATTCAAAATCCTCCATAAAAAGATTGGCTACGACAAGGGAAAGGGGGGATCCCATGGGCACACCACAGGTTTTCTCAAAGAACTCTCCTTCAAAACTAAAGACGGTGGAGGTGAGACATAGCTCCACTAATTGACCCGTCTCAAGATCAGTGAGGCGGTTGATCACTTCCATGGCCTCATTAATAGGGATGCAGGTGAATAGGGACACAACATCAAAACACAGGTGAATAGGTTAATTTTGTTTTTTTTTTTTTTTCCATTTTTATGATTGATTTTTTTTATGTTTTGTTTTTAATATATATTTTTATTTATGTTTTGCTATTTTTTAAACTTTTTTTTTTGTGGATTTTATTTTTGTTTTTGTTTTTAATTTTATGTTGTTGAATTGAGGGTACTGTGATCCATATTGACTTTATGAGAGATTTTTTGGCATAAATCACAAGATATTTCATTTGTCGATGCGTTTCGAACCAACTAGTGTGGTTCATTGTCAGGACAATTTGAATGAGGAGATCAGGCTTTGCATGTTAAATGGATAGAGTAGAGACTCCAACGGCTATATAATGACTATATTGATAATGACTAGATTTGATTGGTTAGTTAGCACAGGAATAGGGGTATAACCATTAATTTTATGTTCTCATTGTTCTTTTGAAATTTTAATGTTTGTCGGACTCATGATAAAATCTTTTACACCATTATTTCAAAATGTTGAAAATTTACCCTAGAAAAAAAAATGTTATTCTAGCATCAACACTTTTCATTTTGAGGGTGTTTTTTGCACAATTTCTACACATAAAATTTCAATTTTACTGACATTTTTTTAAAATGTTGAAAATTGACCCTAAAAAAAAAAGCCATCATTCCAGTATCAACACTTTTCATTTTTACAGTGTTTTTTGCACAATTTTTACAAAAAAAAATCGTTTTCCCTGCCATTTTTAAAACATGTTCAAAATTGACCCTAAAAAAAACATTATTCCGGTATACATACTTTTTGCTTTTAGCACTGTTTTTCATGTTTTTTTGGGGTTTTTGGCCAGAGTTCCTGTTTTGAGTTTATAGTTCTCGTTTCAAAGTTTACATTGTTAATGTGGGATATAAGAGCTACAGGATTGATGTGCGGAATGAGCTCTACAGTGTCTAGTTGATCAGTTTCGATAAAATCAAGGTTGTGACGGGCATGCCACAAATCTAAGGAAAGTGAAACTTGGTGGGAGGTTTCTGAAATGATCCTTGCATGTAACCTCCAACTGCTAAAAGTAGATCACTGACACAAGGGATGCATTTGCATGTTACCTTGGGAGGAGCAACCAATGCATGCAAATTAATTCTGCTCGATCCCGGAGGGAACCGGTCAAATGAACAACACATGCAATAGTCTGCTCAGCTGGGAGAAAAAAATGCACATTTTTGGGAGGGAGATGGGTTGGCTGCATAGAGGGATTGTGCAATTTCTAGGCAAAGCAGCTGACTGTTTCCTAGAATTGCGCAATTTCTGGGTTGAGCAGCCGTGCTAGGAGTAATTACGTAATTTTCTCAGTGAATAGTGACAGGAAAATTTGCGCAATTCTGGAGCCCAGCAGGCTGCTAGAAAGAATTGTGTAATTTCTGGAGGGAAGGTTGGTTGCCCTCCATAATTGCGTAATTTCTTGAGGGAGCTTCTGAGCCTATAGCTAGACTAAGTCTAGTGAAACAACCTGTGAGGGGGATGCAACAAGCTTTGATGGACAGGTTGTCATTCTGTAAGAAAATCATTGAAGTTTTTGTACTTGACAAGACAAGACATCATGTTATGAAAGGTTGGTAGCGAGGCTCCAAAACAAAGCTAAGGAAAAAATCTGGAGGGTGGTTGTAGAGCTACAACACTTGACGACACACTGGTAGAACTCCAGCTCTTTGAATGGACCTTGTTCATGAAAAGCAAGTCTAACACCTCAGTAAGTATTCTTCAGTTCTCTATTAGCCTTGGTTTCCTCACTCGCTTGATTGTAAAATGTAGCATTTGCCAAGCTCTTGGTTAGTCAACACACATTCCAAGCCAAGCCAACACAGTTTCTTTGACTGCATATGAGGGGTATATTAGTGCACAAGATTTATGGTCGTCAGAGTTTTAGTTTCATCTCCGGTGTTGCGTCGCTACTAGTAGGCCTCGACAGTACCCCAACAGACTCATACAGGAACACAAGCATTGCTCCATTGCCAGCAAGCCTGGTTAGTACCCCAATGGAGTTACTTGCATCACCTCTCTGTGTAGGAAGTCTTTCTCTTCTTTCACCTTATTCATTTTTCATTTTTTCAAGTTTTTTTCACTTTTTCATTTTTTCATTTTTCATCTTCATAACTGTGCATAACACTTATTCATTTTAGAGGCAGAAGAGGGATCCTGACTTATTTAGAGTAGAAGAGGTTGTTCCTTCAGAGAAGTAGTTTATGTATACCATTGACGTGCTTGTTAAGGTTTTCTCCCTCACCTTACTCTAATTGATTAAGCTGACAAGGATTAACCCAAAAACAACTAACTGGGGTAGGTGATACTAGTTAACGGGAAAGCATTTTGTTTTTACCAAGGTTCACTTCGAACAATACGTATTTTCCATTGATGTGTCATGGACTGAATACAACAAGTTCTTACATAAGAGAGTGGACAACAGATAACCAAATGTTGATAGTTGTATAGGTCCTCTTGTACTTCACCCAGCTTGTTTCAAGAGTCACACATGCTCCACGCGAAACAAACCTACAGAAAATAACAAGCAAACAAACCAAAAAGAAAAGTAAGAAGCAGAAGGAAAGGTGGAAGCAAAGTGAGTAAGTGAACAAAAAATAATCAAACAAACATACAAAGAAAGAAGAAAACATGCATGCAAGCAAAAAACTCAAAAGCAAACACTACTCCTACTCCTAAGCTAATAGTGAATGGGTCATCTCACATGAAGTGATACCTCCAATGCAACCACCATTCCATTAGTCGACCCATCTTGGGGAAGGCATGGTTTATGAACAACATAACTATGAAAACCAACGAACATGAAAGATATAACAATGAAGACAAGAACACTTCGAGCTTACAAGAATCAACAGAACAAAAATGAGTGAAAGCACATGACATGCACTATGTGGACTTGGCGTGGTGTTGTGCTACACTACTTGCAGATGTCGAGAGTATGCATTCCCTTGACTGTGACATGCAAGCAAATGTGAGAAAGGTAGACCACTTATATTGTGAATGTTTGCTTACTGTGTAGGATTTCTCCAATGCATGAGCGATCAGATCATGTAGTTCGAGTGCAGGAAGAAAAATCTAGGTGTTTGGTTGATCTTCAATGCAAAGCAGAGAGTGATGAGGAGCCTTCATTGTTTCAACAGTTTCTTGGCTAGAAGTGAAACCAACCTCACGATAGAAATGGTATGAAATAACCATCCACTCGAGCTGAAGTGCCTCGATAATATTTAGGGTTTCAACTTTGTTGATTGATAAATCATTGTAGACCAGTGTCTTAGACAGATTAACAATGATTGAATCAACATCGTGATCAGATGAAGAAGTAGAGAGATCATGACAACCAAGATCAAAAAATTCAAGATGTTTGTTGGCATCCTCGTGATTTGATAAATTAGGCAGAGGAGTAGATGAGAAGCAAAGATGATCAACCTTTGTTTTTCTAAGAAAGATAGATGATATATTGGATGGATTTTCGAAGAAACATGTGTCCTCTGTACACTGTGATGACAAAATGACATCCGATGTGTCCTATGAATGATTGGAAGTAGAAAAATCTGGAAATGGGTTTTCACAGGTGAAATTAGCAGTGGAAAAATCACAAGGGATGTCAGGATCAAGTGGATGAGACGCAACCGGAAGGGAGTGATTCTTCACCGGGGGTTCTTATCTATATTACCACACACATGCATCATGAATGATGGTGCAGGTTGGATACATAACACCGACTCCGTCGACAACTTGATCCTCGTTCAAAACAAGTGAGGAGTTTGGAATGGGAAAACACAAGACAGTACAATTAGGAGGATCAACAGAATGTGGGGATGGAGGTTGAGCAAGTGAATCCACAGGAAAACCAACCAGATTGCAAGCCAAATCTACACAGATATTGAGAGAGGGTGGGGTGGGAGGATGTGACATTTCAACAGATGTGTGTGCATGATCTCCAACATCACTCTGCGGTGGTGGAGTTGTTTGAGGAGGTTAGGACAGACAGTCACTTGTGATAGAAACTATGTCTGCTTGAGATTGCATAGCTCCATCACTGAAGTGTGCTGACCAGGGTTGGGATATGAGAAGAAGATACTCAAATCTTCCATAAAGAAACTCCCAATCATTTTCATCTTCGGGAAATCTGTATGCAAGATTACAAAAGTGTGTGTAAAACTTATCAATATATTCATTGGGTGCTTTTCTTAATTTTAGAATTTCTTGATTAAGAGGTTTATGGTTAAAGTGATTGAAAGAACAGTCTATCTCTGCAACTAGATGAGGAAGAGAATGAATAGATTCTTCGAGCAGCGTGGAACACTAGTACATTGGTTGCCCTCGAAGTGTGTAGACGAACAACCCGTAGCTCATGTATTATTCAAAGATTCCATGTCTTTCGCATGAGCCTATAATGCTGACCACGTGCCTAACTAAGGTTATGTGGCCTCCACCATCATATATTTTATGCGACAAGTTATCCGAGATATTTTATGAGATAATTAAGTCGTTTCCATAAGCCATACACTCTAGAAGAGCAAATCTGTAGTTAGTCATGATAAATATATAGAGATTCAAAACAGATGTGAATACAAAGCTTGTCATTTGGCCCTCCTTCTAGCGCCAAAATGTTGATAGTGCTAGACTCACCAACATGCAACGGGATCTCCCCAATAAGAAGCCCCAATTAGACCTCAAGCCATTTGGTGTAGGAGTCTCAACAGTGGGTAGTACAGTAATACCTTGACCACGATTACGCACAAAGGCAAGTAAGATGTCTTTGTTGGTAGCAAGGGTGTGACAGCTGCAGCAAGCCAAGGAAGGTGCATGAGAGGTTCAAACACATAGGGGTTGAGATGAGTGCACCCCTTTGAAACTTGTGATAGCACAGAGTTAAGAAGGGAACACATGAGCAAAGATGCATCACAACATTGAAGGCACATTAGCTAGAAATCCAAAGTGATGGTTTTTTTAGTAAGGTTAAGCAGGACTTTATATTAATAGAATACAGTAAAATACAAAATGCAGAGTGGGAGTTGAGGGGACCTCCCTATGTTTGCCTTTACAAAACAGCTTGGTCTTGGTCTTAGAACCCAACGAATACTCTGTCTATTTTCTAACAGTACACTTACATCTAGTAGAATTATTGATATAGATGCATACATAGAAGAAACAAGGAAAAACAGTGACATTCATGCTCTGCATGTTTACATGGCCTGAAGGTATGACTTGTTAATGGTATTTCATGTAGCTTTGATTTCCCCATCATCCAAATCTTGCCAAAGGATGTGATAGTCTTCAAGATTGGAGTGAGTGCTAGCATTGGCCAAGGCATCGGCCAACTTGTTGGTTTTTCTTCGAACCACTTCAAAGGTGACACCTTGAATATTGTTGAGGTGGCCTTGTATGTCCCTTAGGATTGCGGAGAGCCTTCAGCATGGGGTTATCTTGTCCACCTGGGCGCCAGTGTGGAGTTTTCGCAACAACCTGATGACAATCTCTGAATCTCCTTCCACCACCAGAGGTAGAAGTCTGTAGCGATCAGCCAGGGTGATGCCTCGGATGAGAGCGATTAGCTCTGCAGCATTATTGGTGTTCACGCCAAGATTTCCATGATAGATGAGATGGATGGTACTGGCATGATCCCTGACTGCTCCACTGTAACCAGCATTTGTCGGGTTTTTCTTTGATGCCTCATCAAAATTCAACTTCAATGTTTGAAATGGAGGTAGACACCGCTTATCTTGCGACATAGCAACTAAAGCCTAATTCCTTCCAGTAGGAATGGTCGTGGCTTTGAGATTTAGGATGTGGATTATTCTTTGGTCACTCAGAAATGTGCTTCCTTCTAGATGAAATATACCCATGGAATTGATCGACTCTGTGATGAGTTGTCGCGTCTTTCCTTTTAACATGTCCAATGCCATCACCGAATTCTTGAAGATTCTTGCATTTCACTCTTTCCAAAGGATCCATGATATGGCTCCCAAAATGGGATTCCAAGATCTGTTGACCAGAGGGTTGGAGGATATGGAGGATATCCAGTTGCTTAGTGAATGATAGATAGAGTTCCTACTTCTGTTGGATTGTCTGAAGATGATGGCCATGTCATCCCAAAGAGAGTAGGTGGTGGGGAAAGTGTTGAGAATATGATTGAGAGTTTCCTAATCATTCTCACACAGGACACAACAGGAAGGCCCTATGAAACCCCGTTTCTAAAGATTGTCCCATGTGAGTGCTCTGTTATGCAAGACTAGCCAGGAGAAAAGGGTGTTTTGGGCCAAGTTCCTCTGTTCCAAAGAGTGTGCCATTTGGGGTCTGGTTGTGAGTCAGGAGAGGCAACCATGATCTTGTAGGTTTCTTTGAGGTTGAAGGTTCCTTTAGGATTACTTCGCCACCAAATGATATCCTCTTTATTTGATGTGAGGATTCTCCACTAATCTAGGTCTCGTAAAAGAGGGTCTATATTCACATGGTAGTCTTGGGTGAGCCATTGCTCTTTTGATAGCTATTTTTGCCATGTAGTAGTCATGTTCATAGGTTGCTAGTAGTCTGCTGTAGTTGCCAACCCTACTTCTCGCATGGACCTTTTAAGAGTATCCCAATCTAGGTGGTCTATGGGGGGGAGTTGCTACAAGGCATCCTCCCAGAAGAGGGCAGTGTTTCCTTGGTGCACTTCCCAGAAGCTGTGCCTTTGAAAAATTTGTCGATTTTCCGATGCTTTGTTCCAGAGGGGGGATCCTTGAGTGTTGCTAGTGAGCTTGATGAGGTCTTTGTCCCTGACTTGATTCATGTACTTCACTTTTCACAAGGTGCCCCAGAGGAAATTAGGATTTTCCACCGATATCCACCAGATTTGCATTGCTACAGCCTTGCTTAGGATCTCAGGATCTCTTAGGCCTAGTCCGCCCACCAATTTTGGTTTACAAATGTCTATCCACTTGAGGAGAACCCACTTTGATTTCTTAGAAGCTCCATTCCAGAGGAAGGACCGCTGGATGTTTCAAATGGATTTATAAACAACTTTAGGAGCTGCTAGGGCCGAGAACAAATAAGTTGGCATAGTTTGAAGAACTGATTTGACCAAAAACAGTCTACTAGCCATGTTTAGGGCTTTGTGAGACCAACTACTTAACTTGGCCTTCATTTTGTTAAGGAGGGCTTGCTAGTTTGCATATTTGGGGGCATATTCCGAGAGTGGAATGCCAAGGTATTTGGTTGGAAGGGAGTTCTTTAGAATATTAATAATTCTCCTAAGATTTCTCTGCACAGGAATGAAAGTATTGAAGAAAAAAAGTTTGTATTTTGTGAGATTGATTTCCATACCTGAGGCCTCCAAGAAGGTCTTTAGAACCTCGTTGATGGTTCGAGCTTCCTGCACTGTGGGGGATCCCATGAGGATTGTATCATCTACAAATTGTTAATGAGTTATTGTGGGGCCATGAGGTGTAGCTTTGATGCCTTTAAGTTGATTCTTCTAGTTTGCTTTGGATAGAGATCTTCCCAGATCCTCTGCCATAATAACAAAGATAAAAGGAGACAACAGATCTCCTTGCCTTATACCTCTAGATCGAAGGAAGGGTTGTAGGGGCCCTCCATTCAACATGATTGAAAATAATGTACCCGAGACCAATTCCATTATCCAATTTATCCAAATCTAACTGAAGTCGAAAGCCTGAAGGATTGCTCTTATGTAGATCCAACTGATTTTATCAAAGGCCTTTGAAAGGTCAAGCTGGATGAGCATACCTGGAATCCTCTATGTTTTGATAGAATGCAAAACCTCCTGAGTGAGGATTATGCTATCGGTGATCTGCTTGCCTTCAACATATCTTGAATGCTCTGGAGATATGATTGAGGGGAGGATGGGTTTAAGTCTGTTAGCCATCAGTTTGGATAGGATTTTATATATGACATTGCAAAGGGCTATGGGCTGGAACTTGTCAGGTGAGTCAGCTTGATTAGTTTTTGGAATTAGGGTGAGGAAGGTGGCAATGATGGTAGGCAACACTCTCTTGGTTTTGTGAAATTTCTTTATAAGGTTGAAAACGTCGGCCTTGATAATGGGCTAGCAATCTTTAAGGAATTCAATTATAAAGTCGTCTGGTCCTAGAGCTTTGTCAGTTTCCATGGTGAAGATGACTCCTTCAATCTCTTGCTCAGTGAACTCTCTTAAAAGAAGGTACTTTTACTCCTCTGTAACTAAGGGGGCGAATAGCGCCGATGACTTTACTGATGGCTTGGGTTCTATCATGAATGGGATCTTTGAGAAGTGAATTGAAGTATGAGTTAAGTTCAGTTCCTATTTTCTCCCTGGTATAAACTTTAGCGCCATCAACTTTTTTGAGGGATAGAATACAATTGTTGGCTCTGTGGTGAATGGTTGACTTATGAAAGAAACTTGTGTTGCATTCTCCATGTTTTAACCATTGCACCCTCAATTTTTGTTTCCAAAGAAGCTCTTATTGTCTTAGCCTTTCTTCCCATTTCCTTTGTAGGTTTCATTCCTGAGCCAACCTTTCATCAGTGGGCCCTTCCTTGATCATTGTTTGCTGGAGGCCTGCCATTTTCTCCTCAAGATTTCTTTTGGCTTTAAAAATGTTGCCAAAGGTGTTCTTGTTCCAACATTTGATATTAGCTTTGATGATATTGAGCTTTTGCTGGAAGATGTACATGACGTTATCACCCTTTATGGTGGTTTGAGTCCACCAGCTCTATATATTTTGCATGAATGTTGGGCTATCTGTCCAAAAATCCTTGAACCTGAAAGGTCTATTGTGAGGCCTGTCGATATTGGTGAAGTGAATCTGCACTGGCTAGTGATCAGATCCCCCAATAGGTTGAATGTTAGGCTCCATATCTAGATTTTGGAGCATGATGGATTTCGAGATAAGGAACGTGTCGAGCCTCAATGCAATTTTCCTATTTCCCCCTTGTTTATTGTTCCAAGTATGCAGACCATTGACTGTGGGGACAACAATGAATTTAGATGCAGCTATGAAGGTGTTGAATTCTTTCATGTCTTTATCTAGTCTTCTTAAGCCTCCCTTCTTTTCCTCTAGGGAGGTGATCATGTTGAAGTCACCACCTAAGATCCAGTGATTTGCCCCATGCTGTTGTCGGATCTCGTCCAGGTCTTCCAACATCTTGAACTTTTCCTGGATCCACTGAGGTCCATACACATTGGTGATGCATATCGTATTCCTTGATTCTGGCATGTTGAAGATGAATGATGATGAATTCTTAGTGGACAGAGCATTCTACATAAAGAACTTGCTTTTATTCCAAAACACGAGTAGCCCTCGTGCTTACCCAATGGCTTCTATGCTTATGCAATGAGAGCCTTTCGAAAAGAATTTTTTAAGCATCTTTATGTCATTGGATGAGCATTTGGGTTCTTGAAGAAGAACAAGGTCTGGGGATTGCGAGAAAAGATGGTTTTTTAGGATTCGTCTTTTTGTGGTACTGTTTAGCCCCCTAATGTTCTAGGTTGTGATCTTCATTGAGTAACCTTTGGAGTTGATAGGAGCAAGGCCTTGATTTTTCCTTCATTGATTAGGCACTTGTTGAGTTCTTGTATTTGTTGTTTTCATCCAAATCTAGGTTGGCTTGAATGCCTGATTGGCTGTTGTTTCCCCATTGCTTTTTGGCTACATTCTGGCTGAGATATTCCAACTGAAGGTATTCCATTTCTATTTTCTCTAAATGCTCCTAGGGAATGGCATCCACTCCCAGTTTGGACCATTGCTCATTGACCTTTTGGAGATCTAGGTCACCTATGATCTCCTCCAAAGGATTAGTGGGAGTGGTTGAGGATGGCTAGTCTGAATGGGTTTCTATGTAGGGAGGGGGTTGCAATAAGGCAGGGCTTATATTGTTCTCGATAGGAAGGGGTTGTGGGTTTTGTTGTTGTTGCTGGGCTTTGTGTGAGTCAGGGTTTGGGATGGAAGTGTCTGATGGGTTTGATAACTTAACCATCATGGATAGATCTTGAACAATGGGGGCGGGAGATTCTAGAGGGTTCTGATTTGGATCAAGGTTGCCAAGTGCTTCAAAGCTATTTTGCTAGGTGGGGGTCAGGTTAGTGGAGGGTTTTAGAGGATTTTATCACTTCTGTCCTTTGTTCTTCCTTGATACTTGGATGAATCCTGAGGGTGCATTATCCACCTTTTCCGCTTGTGGTTATGGTGGGGGTTGATTAAGGGGGCAACCCTGACTAAGATGTCCATGTTGACGGCATTTTCGACATCTGAATGGGATGTTTTCATAGTTAATGGACTGCTTCCAATGAACTCCCCTATGGACAAGATCAATATGGCTTGGGAGGGGTCCTGATACATCCATGTAAACACAGATTCTAGCGTAGGTAGTGTACTTACCTTGAGATGTGAGATCTGAGGTTTTGACAAAGAATCCTAGTTGATTCCCAATGGCTTCCAAGATGTGCTTATTCCAGTAGTCAATTGGCAAAGAGTAGAGTCTGATCCATACTGGAACTTTTTTGAAATCTTCCTGTTCTAGAGCAAAGTTGGGTCTCCAGTATCTCATGTAGAGTCCTACAGAGTTGTAAAAGTATGGGCCTCCTTAGAAATGCAATCTCTGTCACCCCTGTGAGCGAAGATGAAAGTGAAAAAGCTCCTTGACCCCAGCTGAAGTTCATAGTCCCCTTTAGGCTTCCACTTCTCGTTTATCCACTAGCAGAGAGCTTTTTCATTGAGTCAAACTCCCATGAATCGGCATATTAGGGCATGTTTACTCATGTGATCTCTGTATTCGTCGATCTAAGGATCTTTGATGATCAATGTGGGTGTTTTCTCCGAGAGGGGTTTGTAAGGGGATGGGCCTATCGCACTGTTCTGACTGGGAATGTTCCCCATGGACGCAAAGCCATTGGCTCTAGGGTTGTGTTTTGTAGCTGAGGTTTTGTTGTTGACCCTAGATCGAGAGCTAGATGGGGTGTTGGAAGGATTAGAAGGAATACTGCCAAAGACAAAAGAGCGGAAGGCTAGGGGACTCGAACCCCCACCTACGGTGGTCATAGAGTGATACAGATGGGTTTTGCTCAAGGTTTGGGAGTGCTTCCTGTGCTCAATCTTCAAAAATGTCTCAAATCATATCAATCCAAAGGTGATGGTTAAACCAACAACATGTTTTAGAAAGATTCATACATACATACACAGAAAAGTCCATACATGAGTAAACCAGATAGCATAGAATACAATACAACATATGCATGAAACATGTTGGCTCTATTATATTAGTAAGTGTAAGTTCCAGTCATACAATACATCCATGTGTAACCACTAGTTCTCACAGCGGAACATTACAGCCACGACTGAATGCTCCTCTAAAGAGATATATTAGCTATGCACAGTGGAGAAGCCAAGGCTTGTTACAATGCTATTCAAGCTTTCTCTAAGATAGTCCTATTAGAAGCCTGGCTGACCAAAATCCTTTACAATGACTTATGAGGTCCTATTTATAGTAAAGGGTGGGGTGACCCTTGACATTCCCCTTTGTGACAACTCATCTACCCTCACGACTCTTCATCTACTCTATGACTTTTACATCCAACTATCGACACCTGAAATTCCACTTGACAAGACATTGCATTACAATGCACATGTGCCCATGTGAAACAAAATGGGTAGAGAAAGCCATGTAAGACATCACTAACACTCGGTTCATTGTGTTGAAATATGGCAGCAAGAATATTCCAATTTAATTTGTCCTTGAATTAAATTGTGACTTAAAACCAAATTTAGTCTTAACAGCTACTTGGAAATAATTAATTAATTTATTTTAAATTAATTAGTTGGAGAAATTCAAGTTAGAAGTCTTTCTGAAGTCATGAAAGAGTTATCCCTTAAATTAAGAAGATAAGATTGAGTTATATTTGAGTTGTAATTAGTTAACTCAGTTTACTGAGTTAAGTATAGTTAAATTATTTCCAAACTACTTGAGGAACTAATAGAGAGTTAATAGTCAGTTGATGCATGCATGCACTCAACTAGTGCTACTCGAGTTAACTGAAGATTCCCTCATCAAAAACTCATGCATGTCTATTCTGAGAAAGACCCAGTTGAGATTAAATTCAAGGACAATGTACTATCAGTTTCATGTGTTTTCTTATAAAGAAAACTCATGCATGCAATCAAGGCATCATACTTGAAGATTGCGTAGTTTTGGAGGATTGATCATCCACTTGGTAACAGATCATCCCCATGGTAACAGGAGAATCATCCATAAGGAACAGTGCAAGGAAATAAGAGCTTGGAGGGTAGAGAGGAAGGTTTTGAGAAAAGTGAAGATTTCCTGTGAGCATATGTGAGGATTGTACTGAGAGCTAGCTAGCTGTGAGAGCTAAGGCTTTGTATAACTCCTATGTATTTCCGCCTTGTATGATAATACATATAGTTAGGTTTTTAGCTGAGGCTTTCCCCAAAGTATTTTCATGTGTACTGTGCCATTGATTCTTCTTCTTCTAGTTATATTGTTTAGCTCAAACTTTAAGCTTCCGCAAATTGATAGTAGAAGTAGGTTACAGTATTTTGCTTTGATTTATATTGCATTATCAGGTTAACCTACCATCAGATTTTCTACATGGTATGAGAGCTGCGAACAATATAATGAGAAGAGAATTCGAAGTTTGATGTTCAGGGTTGTAGGTACAAATGAAATTTATATAATACTTTAAGTTTGGCCAATGGCATTGTATGGCTTGAGACTCGAGTGTGCCTTGGAAGGTAGCTCAAATTACATAGCATCGAAAGATAGAATGGAGGCTGTATTAGAAGACAATGGATTGAAGGAAATCATTGATCAAGGAATCCTAAAGCCACCTTCAAATAATGCACAAGAGTTCGCTGAGTGGAAGAAGTGTGTGGTGAAGGTGAGAAAGATCATACTTGAGGGAGTTCAAGACCATATTGTCCCGAGTCTCCATGGGAAGGATACTCCATTTTCAATGTGGAAGACATTGAAGGACCTCTACTAGAACAATAGCGGCCATAGGAAATTGGTGCTCAAGGATAAGCTTCGAATAATTAAGATGGAGAAGGGCAATACTATTTCGACATATCTAAACAAGCTTATGACCTACAGAGATGAGTTTGGCAGTGTGGGAATAACTACTGCCGATGATGATATGGTGAGCTTTGCTCTCCTTGGCCTTCCAAAGAGTTAGAATAGCTACCAAGACTCTGAGACTGGAAGGGAGAAACTGCCAGATTGGGAATGACTGTGGTCGTATCTTATTCAGGAGGATATCAGGAGGAGCACATGAGATGGTTCTTCATCCAAGAATGATGATGAAGAAAATCTGGCCTTAGTAAGTAAGGCAAGGAAAGGGAAGGGGAAGGCTTCCCATTTAAAATCAAATCCCTTTCATGTAGGGAAGGAGGGTGACATGTCTAAAGTAATATGCTTTAATTTTCATGAGACGGGACATTATGTGACTAATTTCCCATTGAATAAGTCTAATAAGGGATCCTTGGAAGGATCAGAAGGTGAGGCATTAGCCTCTCAGTTTGAAATGGACTTTACCCTCATCGCATGCATGGTGTCATTGATGATGGGTTGTGTCTGATATCTTCACAGTGGAGCCTCGTTCCACATGACCGGTGATAAAATTTTATTCAGTGCCTTGGAGGAGAAAGACCACAAGATGCACATAGATATGCGTGATGATGCAGGGTATAATGTTTCAGGAGTGGGCACGATTGTTTTTCAAAGGGATCATGGAGCTCCTATCACCTTAAAAAATGTGAATTATGTGCCTCGACTGAAGAAGAACTTGGTATTAGTCGTGATGTTGGAGGACAAAGGCTACGATGTTGTCTTCACTAAAGGAAAGGTGTTCCTAATACGCATAATCATGGGTCAAACCAAGAGGATAGGGATTCGGGTGAAGAATCTCTATAAACTAGAGGTAGATGATTGTGTAGCATTGAGTGTGAAAGCAAAATTGGTGCAAAGCCAAGACATTGGTGAGTTTTGGCACAGGCGATTGGGTTGTTTGCATCATGGTGCTTTGAAGATAATGCGGCAGATATCTACAGGACTTCCCAAAGGTAAACTTGAGCAAGTTAACACATGCAAAGGTTGTACCTTGGGAAAGTACACCAAGTCTTCCTTTCATGATCGAGACATTCGAGCAGAGGCTATCTTAGAGTGAGTTCATACTAATCTGTGTGGACCATTCCCAACAGCATCCACAACGAAGAAAAGATATTATGTGATTTTTATTGATGACTATTCTCGTAAATTCTGGATTTATTTCATGTAGAAGAAGGACCAAACTTTCACAAAGTTCTGTGAGTTCAAAGCTTTGGTCGAGAAAGAGTCAGGGAAGGAGATCAAGGCCTTGAGAAGTGACAATGGTGGAGAATATCTCTCTCAAGAGTTTAAAGACTTCTGTGCAATGGAACGAATTAAATGAGAGTTGATGGCACCTCATAACCCATAGCAGAATGGGGTGGCCGAGAGGAAGAACAAAACTATTGTAGGGGCAACACAGGAAATGTTGCATGACCACGCCCTACCACTTCACTTATGGGTTGAGGCATGCAACACAGTGGTCTATTTCTAGAATAGAAGCCTGCATCACATACTTGGGATGAAGACACGAGAGGAAGCTTTCTTCGGTAAGAGACTAGGTGTGGGCCACTTCAAGATCTTTGGCTCATCTATATATTGCCATGTGACAAAGGATGCATGAAAGAAGCTTGAGCTGATAGCAGAGTTGGGGATATTTGTGGGGTACACTGATACACCTCACAACTATAGGGTGTACTTCCCTACCAGTCAGAAGAAAGTGGTTCACATAGATCTCAAGTTTGATGAGCAGAAGGCGATGCGAGTTTCCCTTGGGAGGGAGCTCCAACTACAGGCTGTGGAGGAATTGTTGGTTCCTGAGGAGGAGGAGCTTTAGACTAATACGGAGCAGCTGCATGCAGAGGTTCTAGGAGTGGAGACATCCACTCAAGTAGAGTCTTCCAGAGATGAATGGAAGCACACAAAAGAAGCTGACAAATTGTTGGAGGATGCGAGCGAGAATGTGGGAGCACCATCTTCTTAGTGCAGATAGAGGAGGTCACTTGAGAGGTACATTGGATAAATGACCCTTGCTAGGGAATGTGTTGAGACTAAGCCATCTTCCATTGAGGAAGCAGTGCAACAACCAATTTGGGTTGATGCTATGGTTGAGGAGTATGACTCCATAGTTCGTAATAGTGTTTGGGACATGGTTCCGATACTGGAGAACAAGCCAGTTGTGAGTTCTCATTGGCTTTACAAGGTAAAGCAAGTTGCTGATGGTAGTGTGGAGAAGTATAAGGCAAGATTTGTTTCTTGTTGCTTTTCACGGGTTGAGGGGATCATGTTGTTGTAGTATATTTCGACAGAGGAGCAAGACACTGACATTTTGACAAAGGCATTGTCAAAGTGTAAATTCAAGTTCCATAGAGACAAGATCGGGGTGGCAGATAATCCCTTTCTTGTTGAGAGGGAGTGTTGAAATATGGCAAAAGAATATTCCAATTTAATTTTTCCTTCAATCAAATTGTGATTAAAATTGAATTTAGTCTTAAGGCTACTTGGAAATAATTAATTACTTCTATTTAAATTAATTAGTTGGAGAAATTCAAGTTAGAAGACTTTCTGAAGTAATGCAAGAGTTATCCTTAAATTAAGGAGATAAGATGAGTTATATTTGAGTTGTAATTAGTTAACTCAGTTTACTGAGTAAGTCCAGTTAAATTAGTTCCAAACTATTTGAGGAACTAATAGAGAGTTAACAGTCAGTTGATGCATGCATGCACTCAACTAGTGCTACTCGAGTTAATTGAAGATTCCCTCATCAGAAACTCACACATGTCTATTATGAGAAAGACCTAGTTGAGATTAAAGTCAAGGACAGCGTACTATCAGTTGCATGTGTTTTCTTATAAAGAAAACTCATGCATGCAGTCAATTCATCATCCTTGAAGATTGTGTAGCTTTGGAGGATTGATCATCCACTTGGTAATAGGAGAATCATCCACAAGGAACAATGCAAGGAAATAGGAGCTTGGAGGACAGAGAGGAAGGTTAGGAGAGAAGCAAAGATTGCCTGTGAGCATCTCTGAGGATTGTACTGAGATCTAGCTAGCTATGAGAATTATTGCTTTGTATAATAACTATGTGTTTCCACCTTGTACGATAATATGTATAGTGGGGTTTTTAGTTGAGGCTTTCCCCAAAGTATTTTCATGTGTATTGTGCCATTGATTCTTCTTCTTCTGGTTATATTGTTCAGCCTGATCTTTAAGCTTCCATAAGTTGCTAGTAGAAGTAGGTTATAATATTCTGATTTGATTTATATTGCATTATCAGGTTAACCTACCATCAGATTTTCTACATGGTATCAAAGCTAGATTTGTAGAAGATTTTCTACACGTTGTGGTTGAGACTAACGCTTTGATATGCTTGTGATGGTCAAGGTGGTGAGTTCATGCGAATCTTGGTCATCCATGATTGTGTGCATTCGCTCCATGGTGACATCTTGCTGAGGCGAACTCTTGGCTCCATTACATGCGGGTGCATTGGTGTGGCTCTTCCATCCAACTCGTCTTCTAGCATGCACATGGTCTTCTTGGGTGCAGCCGAACCATAAAAAACTTATGCATAGTGTCTGCGTTGATCTTCCAGTGTGTGCTGGTGGTCATGCACATCAATTGTCAACTACATGTTCAACTCCAGTTGGACTTGCTTCTTGTCTTTCCCTTGGTGAGTGCGGTAAATGGGTGGGATTGCATGCATGCGTACAATGACATGCATGTTGCTAAATTCACTTGCACAGGATTAAAAACACTACTCACTATGTCCGCTCCGTGCCTGTTGTTGGGATGGATCTATAACTTTTACGTGCACAGTTTCATCTGTGAGTGCATGTTGTGCCCCCCGTTGTACATGTTCA
Source organism: Pinus taeda (assembly GCA_000404065.3). Taxonomy (NCBI): domain Eukaryota; kingdom Viridiplantae; phylum Streptophyta; class Pinopsida; order Pinales; family Pinaceae; genus Pinus; species Pinus taeda. Next base: position 215,277 of record APFE031133892.1, read on the forward strand.
TGCTACAACTCATTCTTTTGTCTATGCATATCATGTTCTTCTTAGAGTTACTACTTCAGAAAATGAAACTCCTTCTCTATTCCATTCTCTGATCTCGAGTGATCGTCTTGTCGCATCGTCACCTCATAGCCTCAATCTCCAAAATTTGTTTCATGACAAGTGGATCTGCTTGGGCCTGCAGCTTTGTTCCACCTCTTTGTTGTCAACAACCTTCCTCTTGCATTCACCGTATGCGAGTGTGTTTCCTTTTGGTACTGTTGATGGTGCTCCTCACTGTGATGTTGATCATTTTGATGTTGCTACCATCTTTTCTTGATTTCCTTGTCTATAAACAAGTTTATGTCTTCATAGGTAGGCAAGTTCATAGACACTTGCTTGGCTGCAACCCATGTTGTGCTCTCAATGGTGTCCTTTAACTCTGCTGTCCTTAAGGCCATTGTACTTGTGCTGTGGAGAGGTAGATGAACACCTGCAATACCTTTGGACATGGAAACACTCATGGAGAGAAATCTGTGAGTTGAAAACCAAAACAAACTTGAGAACTAACTTGCAACATACCTATGTGACTGATCATGAAGGTTGTGCAATTTCCACCAAGAGGTTAGGAGACTGACTGCTAAAACTATGCAAGGCATAGGCCGAGATGTCAAGAGGACGGCTGACTACAGGAACTATGCAATGCATAGTCCATCCTGGCCTCCTGAGGAATGAAACTGCGCGATGCGCAATTTAAGTCAGTAGTGACATGGAATCAACAAACTACATTGTGCAGTTTTTGGGGCCAATGGGACACTACCTCTAGGAATTTCGCAACGCAAACCTGGAGGTTAGTGCTTGGATAGGTTTACCTAATTTATGGAGGGAAGGTAGACCCTTTGGTTATGGAAATTTGTAGTGCTAGTTGGGCAAGGCACGGTCCAGGCCAATGTAGCCCAGTCCAGCTAATGGGTGATTGAAGGCATGAGAGGTGTGAAAGCATGATGAGATGAGTGAAAACAAGAGTGAATTATCATTCATGCAGACAGCAAGTGCAGGATTTAGAGAATGGGAAAGCATGCATGCATTTGAAGTGAGTTTCCGCAACAATGACCTTCCATGCAAAACAATGTCATGCATGTGACAACAGTGTGATGTTAATAAAAACTAAAACGGTGCTAGTACAAGCTAGTATGTATCAAAATGACAACAAGTGCTTACTGAAATCAAGGAGACAACATTCATACAAAGAAAAACATAAAAAGCACCAGAAATGCAGCGTGAGACATGAAAAGAGAGCTTACCCAAAAACAACTGAGCTGAATGTGTCGATGAATCCTAGATGCAATGTGGGATGTCAGAGCTACAAGATTGATGTGAGGAATTAGAACTGCAGTGTACAGTTTATGAGTTTCGATAAAATCGAGGTTGCGATGCACATGCCACAGATTTAGGGAAACTGACACTTGGTGGGAGGTTTCTGAAACAATCCTTGCATGTAACCACCAACTACTAAAAGCAGATCCTTGACACAATGGATGCCTTTCCATGCTGCCTTGGGAGGAGCAGCCCATGCATGCAAATCAATTTTACTCTGTCCTGAAGGGAACCGATCAACTCAACTACACATGCAACAATCTACTCATCTTGGAGGGAAAAATGCACATTTTTGGGAGGGAGCTGGGTTGGCTGCCCAAAGGGATCACACAATTTTTGGGTAGAGCAGCTGACTGCTCCCCAAAATTGCACAATTTCTAGGTTGAGTAGACATGCTGAGAGGAATTGCTCAATTTTCTGAGTGAACATTGATACGAAGATTTGTGCAATTCTAGAGCACAACATGTTGTCAGACATAATTGCACAATTTCTAGAGGGAAGGCTGGTTTCCCTCCAGAATTGCACAATTTCTTAAAGGAGTTTCTCAAACTACAACTCGATTAAGTCCATTGAAACAACTTGTTAGGAGGATGCAACAAGCTTTGATGGACACGTTGTCATTCTACAAGAAAGTCACTGAAGCTTTGGTGGACGAGTATGACTCCATAGTTCGTAACAGTGTTTGGGACATCGTTCCGAGATTGGAGAACAAGCCAGTTGTGAGTTCCCGTTGGCTTTACAAGGTAAAGCAAGCTACTGATGGTAGTGTGGAGAAGAATAAGGCAAGGTTTGTTGCCTGTGGCTTTTCACAGGTTGAGAGGATCATGTTGCTGTAGCATATTTCGACAAAGGAGCAAGATGCTGACATTTTGACAAAGGCATTGTCAAAGTGTAAATTCAAGTTCCATAGAGTCAAGATCGGGGTGGCAGATAATCCCTTTCTTGTTGAGAGGGAGTGTTGAAATATGGCAACAAGAATATTCCAATTTAATTTGTCCTTGAATTAAATTGTGAATTAAAATTGAATTTAGTCTTAATGGCTACTTGGAAATAATTAATTAATCTATTTTAAATTAATTAGTTGGAGAAATTGAAGTTAGAAGTCTTTCTGAAGTCATGCAAGAGTTATCCCTTAAATTAAGGAGATAATATTGAGTTATATTTGAGTTGTAATTAGTTAACTCAGTTTACTGAGTTCAGTCCAGTTAAATTAGTTCCAAACTGTTTGAGGAACTAATAGAGAGTTAATAGTCAGTTGATGCATGCATGCACTCAACTAGTGCTACTCGAGTTAATTGAAGATTCCCTCATCAGAAACTCATGCATGTCTATTATGAGAAAGACCTAGTTGAGATTAAAGTAAAGGATAGTGTACTATCAGTTGCATGTGTTTTCTTATAAAGAAAACTCATGCATGCAGTCAATTCATCATCCTTGAAGATTGTGTAGTTTTGGAGGATTGGTCATCCACTTGGTAAGAGATCATCCACTTGGTAACAGGAGAATCTTCCACAACGAAGCACGCAAGGAAATAGGAGCTTGGAGGACAGAGAGGAAGGTTTGGAGAGAAGCTAAGATTTCCTGTGAGCATCTCTGAGGATTGTACTGAGATCTGGCTAGCTATGAGAACTATTGCTTTGTATAATTCCTATGTATTTCCACCTTATATGATAATACATATAGTGGGGTTTTTAGTTGAGGCTTTCCCCAAAGTATTTTAACGTGTATTGTGCCATTGATTCTTCTTCTTCTGGTTATATTGTTCAGCTTGATATTTAAGCTTCCATAAATTGCTAGTAGAAGTAGGTTATAGTATTCTGATTTGATTTATATTGCATTATCGGGTTAACCTACCGTCAGATTTTCTACATGGTATCAAAGCTAGATTTGTAGAAGATTTTCTAGACGTTGTTGTGAGACTAACTCTTTGATATGCTTGTGATGGTCAAGGTGGTGAGTTCATGCGAAGCTTGGTCATCCATGATGGTGTGCATTCGCTCCATGGTGACATCTTGCTAAGGCGAACTCTTCGCTCCATTACATCCAGGTGCATTGGTGTGGCTCTTCCATCCAACTCGTCTTCTAGCATGAACATGGTCTTCTTGGGTGCAGCCGAACCATAGAAAACTTATGCATAGTGTTTGTGTTGATCTTCCAGTGTGTGCTGGTGGTCATGCACATCAACTGTCAACTACGTGTTGAGCTCCACTTGGACTTGCTTCTTGTCTTTCCCTTGGTGAGTGTGCTGAATGGGTGGGATTGCATGCATGTGTACAATGACATGCATGTTGCTGAATTCACTTGCATGCGATCAGAGACACTACTCACTATGTCCGCTCCGTGCCAGTTGCTGGGATGGATCTATAACTTGTACGTGCGCAGTTTCATCTGTGAGTGCATGTTGTGCCCCCCGTTCTACCTGTTCATGCTACAACTCATTCTTTTGGCTATGCATCTCATGTTCTTCCTAGAGTTACTACTTCAACAAATGCAACTTCTTCTCTATTCCATTCTTTGATCTCGAGTGATCGTCTTGTCACATCGTCACCTCATAGCCTCAATCTTGCAAATTTGTTTCATGACATGTGGATCTGCTTGAGCCTGCAACATTGTTCCACCTCTTTGTTTTCAACAACCTTCCTCTTACATTCACTGCATGCAGGTGTGTTACCTTTTGGTACTGTTGATGGTGCTCCTCACTGTGATGCTGATCATTTTGATGCTGCTACCATCTTGTCTTGATTTCCTTGTCTACAAACAAGTTTATGTCTTCATAGGTACGCAAGTTCATAGACACTTGCTTGGCTGCAACCCACATTGTGCTCTCAATGGTGTCCTTTAACACTGCTGTCCTTAAGGCCATTGTACTTATTCTGTGGAGAGGTAGATGAACACCTTGAATACATTTGGACATGGAAAAACTCATGGAGAGCAATCTATGAGTGGAAAACCAAAATGAACTTGAGAACTAACTTGCAACATACCTATGTGACTGATCATGAAGGTTGTACAATTTCCACCGGGAGGCTAGGAGACTGACTGCTAAGACTATGCAAGGCATAGGCCGAGATGTCAAGAGGATGGCTGACTACAGGAACTATGTAATGCATAGTCCATCCTGGCCTCCTGAGGAATGAAACTGCGCGATGCGCAATTTAAGTCAGTAGTGACATGGAATCAACAAACTACATCGCGCAGTTTCTGCGGCCAATGGGACACTACCTCTAAGAATTTCGTAATGCAAGCCTGGAGGTTAGTGCTTGGATAGGTTTACCTAATTTATGGAGGGAAGGTAGACCCTTTGGTTCTGGAAATTTGCAATGCTAGTCAAGCAAGGCACGGTCCAGGCCAAGGTAGCGTAGTCTGGCCAAAGGGTGATTGAAAGCACTAGTGGTGTGAAAGCATGATGAGATGAGTGAAAACAAGAGTGAATTATCATTCATGCAGACAACAAGTGCAGGATTCAGAGAATGGGAAAGCATGCATGCATTTGAAGCAAGTCACCGCAACGTTGACCTTCCGTGCAAAACAGTGTCATGCATGTGACAACAGTGTGATGTTAGCAAAAACTAAAATGGTGCTAGTACAATCTAGTATGTATCAAAATGACAACAAGTGCTTACTGAAATCAAGGAGACAACATTCATACAAAGAAAAACATAAAAAGCACCAGAAATGCAGCGTGAGACATGAAAAGCGAGCTTACCCAAAAACAACTGAGTTGAATGTGTCGATGAATCCTAGCTGCAATGTGGGATGTCAAAGCTACAAGATTGATGTGAGGAATTAGAACTGTAGTGTACAGTTTATGAGTTTCAATAAAATTGAGGTTGTGATGCACATGCCACAGATTTAGGGAAACTGACTCTTGGTGGGAGGTTTCTGAAACAATCCTTGCATGTAACCACCAACTACTAAAAACATATCCTTGACACAATGGATGCCTTTCCATGTTGCCTTGGGAGGAGCAGCCCATGCATGCAAATCAATTTTACTCGGTCTCGAAGGGAACCGATCAAGTCAACTGCACATGCAACAATCTACACATCTTGGAGGAAAAAATGCACATTTTTGGGAGGGAGCTGGGCTGGCTGCCCAAGGGGATCACACAATTTTTGGGTAGAGTAGCTGACTACTCCCCAAAATTGCACAATTTCTAGGTTGAGCAGACATGTTGAGAGGAATTTCTCAATTTTCTGAGTGAACAGTGATAGGAAGATTTGTGCAATTCTGGAGCACAACATGTTGTCAGACAGAATTGCACAATTTCTAGAGGGAAGGATAGTATCCCTCTGGAATTGCACAATTTCTTGAAGGAGTTGTTGAACCTACAAATCGATTAAGTCCTTTGAAACAACCTGTTAGGAGGATGCAACAAGCTTTGATGGACACAGTGTCATTCTACAAGAAAGTCACTGAAGCTTGTGTACATGACAAGACAAGACATGTTTCTATGAAAGGTTGGTAGGGAGGTTCCGAAACGAAGCTAAGGCAAAATGTTAGAGGGTAGTTATAGCTGCTACAATAGGGAGAAAATAGAAATTTCATTTGCTAGTGTCTCTTTGGAAATAGAAGAGCTATTATCAATGACACAAACATAATGTCTCTGGATATACACAAGTTTGGTAGAACGAAACATCATCAAAGTATTCATCGTACTCGTTTGAAGCTCTATTTTGTCTCCATCAGACCCATGTGCAAGCCTACCCTTTTGGGTCATTGTAAGAAAACAAGCAACCCACTCCTCACGTGGGCATTCTGAATTTATTTGTTTTGTTTATTTATTTCAAAAAGACAAAGTGTCACGTGTGCATGTGACGGGAAAGTTTTCATTTCTAAATAAACAATGTGAAGTGGTAGTCTTCCTTTTATACTTTATTTTTATTGTGATGTTGAACTAGAACGGAGTAGTTTTTAAGTGTGATTTTTTAGACTTTTCCTACATATTTTTCACTGAAATGTGATTAAAAAATTTGTGGCAAGAATTTTATTTGTGTTGTTTAAACTGTTAGAAAAAATAGAGTAGAAGATTGCGCACGCAACAAATCACACTCTAAATTATTATTGAAACATAACAAATTACATATATAGTTGTAGATCACCAACTTCTAGATGATGAAATACAAGGAACGTGGATCTATGATTTTTAGACGACTCACACACATAGGGAAATAACTACTTGTAGAATCACACGTAGAACTTCACAATGACCACTGACAACAACCTAAAACGCATGGAAGCATTACATCCAATACCCTCCCTTAATGCTTACATGTAACAAATATAGAAAACACACATTACAACAACGAATGAATAACATTACAACAATAAATGAATCTCTGTCGCATTTGTTTGATATGGTCATCACTAGCACTCATCTCCACTCTGAAATCTCACAGTTTCTACTCTTTTATTCACCACACATTCAAACTTCCCACTTGATCCAATAAAGACATAACCACTTCATTCCATTGTTGATGTACTTTGTAGAATTGACGCTTCCCAACCTCCTAGAGCGCAATGAGTCAGTCTCGATATAGAACCATTCTATTGAATTTACACTATATGTGAATCGATGACCATCTACCACCTTCATCTATTGTCTAAGATAGCATTTTGGGTAAAGAATGTCTTTAGCAGATAATTCTACAACTTGACCTTATAAAATAACTTGTATTGATGCTCTTGGAGCACGACAGGTCACACCAACTTGATGTTATTAAGAATTACCTATAACTATTGCTCTCGGAGCATGACGGGTCACATTAGTCTATTCAATAATTGGCTTGTTCTTCGTGGTTCTTGCATTTTATTTTTACCAACAACTCTTTTTTTATAATATATATACAAATAAATTTTACAACCCACACAAAAATATAAAATATAAAGATACCCAAACAAATCAACATCTAAATGCTACAATCATATGTTCCATGGATATATCTAGAAAAACAATATTTGTTGTCTACCAATACTTCAAAGGAACCACCAAGTAATTAGACATGGAAAGTAAACTCTGGCAACGTTGGAAGGAGAAAGAAGATGGAGATTTAGGGTATGCGAGAGAAGATCAGATGACTACAAAGTAAAAATATGCAAATTGATAAGCCCATTAACATTATAACAAATGTAGCTCTCCCTTAGGCATAATATTATTCCCTTTGGTTCATAATTCCTAAGAGTCTTAGTATGATTTTGTTGGGTTTATTATTCCTTTCGGTTTTAATTTAAATCCCTTGGGTTTGTTAATGGAAGGGATCATATTGATAAGGTCTAATATTATTCCCTTCTGTTTATTATTTCCTTAGGTTTATAATATGAATTCATTTGGTTTATTAAAGTTTTGATATTCATAAGGTTAAATATTATTCCATTGGGTTTTCCATTCCTTTCTGTTTATAATATTAATACCTTAGGTTTATTTATCCAACAATACATATTCGGAGATTGTAATATGGTTCCCTTGGGAATATTGTTTCCTTGGGTTCGTAATCCCTTTGGGTTTTAGTGTTGACCCCCTGGGTTTGCAAGCAAGCGTGAGAAAGGTAGACCACTTACGTTGTGCATGTGTGCTTGCTATGTAAGATTCCTTCAATGCATGAGTGAAGGGATCATGTAGTTCGAGTGGAGGAAGTGAAATCTGCATATTTGGTTGATCTTGAATGCTTAAAAAATTTCCTAATTGGAAGTGAAACCAACCTCGCGATAGTGAGGGTCTGACATAACCATCATCTCAGGCTAAAGTGCCTCGATAGTCTGCGAGGTTTCGACTTTGTTGACAGATAGATCATGGTAGACTAGTGTCTCAAACATATTAACAACGATTGAATCAACATTGTGTTGAACCGTTTAATTATTTCCTTGTATTTCAGATTGTAGAGCAGATGCTTGGTATCATAGTCTTCCTACAAATTCAATTTAGAAGTGTAAGGGGTTTAAAACATTGTTCCTTGAAATGTTAATTGATGATAAAGCTACAACCATGTTATGAAAGTAGTTAGGGAATCTGAATATGGGGAAAAAGAAAGGGTCAAAGATTTTAATCAGAGGTTCAACCAAGTATTGAACCAATTTCCTCCGAATATGACTCCTCATGCCTCTATCACATTTGATTACTACACCTCTTCCTTGCCAACGAGCATTTTACAGTTTTTAAAGAGAGTTGCAAAAGAAAATTTGGTACAAAATTTTGAAGAAGCTATCACAATTGAGAATGACTTGCATGCAATTGGAGTCATTTTATATGATGAATCATATAAAGGCTCCAAGTTGACAAGAAAAAGGTCTTAGGACTCTTCAAAGAAGGCCAAGGATAAAGAAGCAACTCACCTAGAAATCTTGTATAGGACCATCAAGTCACTGTCCAATGAGTTCGTAGAGTTGAAACAAAGGACAAGCGAGACCACTATTAGTAGCAAGCTCCCAAATTTCAACTTCATAAATAGCACCAACAACAACAACATTAGTAATAGTTAGTTGTCCAAATCTTCATAGAGCTCGAATGTCATATTGAATGTTAAAAGCACGAGCATGGACCATTATTTCTCTTTTCATCTATAATATCATTCAAAAAATACATGCCCACAGTTGAACCACAACATGAACACTTTGGTTGTGCACATTATTGACACAATACTTTTAGGTAAGAAGACTGAGCAGATGGAAGAAAAGGAAGAATGCTCTCTGACTGAAGAGATTGTGGGTAGCAGACATGTAGTGAATACTTATAGTGGTTTTTTCACTACTGAGAACAATAAGAATGTTGAAGAACCATCACTGAGTGAGGCCCCATCTCAAAAATAAAATATTGATACAAGTTGAGGAGCCAAGGGCTTGTCCCTAAATAATATTTAATAAGGAAAAAGTTGAACGAACACTTATTAAGGAATATAACACCACCTGTCAACTCGATTCAGAACACTCAAGACAAGTCTACAAAAGTTGCCACCACAAAGAACACTTCTGCCAACAGTAAAAGCAACCGCATGACTCCAGAATTGTCAGATAAATCCATTCCTCCAGACATTTTGACAATGCCTATTGTGTTCGATTATAATATAATGTAGGACATGAAGAAATATCGTGCAAATATTTCGATCTTTGAGCTTAAAGGATAGTTGGCCAACGAGAACTACTTTTCCAATCCTTTGAACAACCTTCCTTTGGTAACGATGCTTCTTCTTCGTAGAAGGGATATGGTAAGTCTTCTAGTGCCTTGGAATCAATTGCTAACTTTTTGACATTAGAAGCTAACACACCTTTCCCTCCGTTTTTATTGACTTTCGAAATTTTCAATTATAATGTTCACAATTGTTTAGTTGATTCATGTGCATCTGTAAACCTAATACCATTATCTATTGCCAATAAAATCAATGCCAAATGGGATAAGACCAATGAAAAAATCATTCAGCTAGACAAGATCCTTGTGATGCTATTCTTGAACTCGGAAACGTTCTTGTCCACCTATCATATAATTAATGAGTTCACCAGTGCATCAACATAGTAATTGTGGACATTTCAAAAGCCTTCGATGTATTGCTAAGTAGATATTTGTCTAGCAAAATTAAGGGGTATTTTTCTATTGATTGGTCACATATATGGCCTCTGTACAAGGGAAAGAATAACCAAATCTAGGTCAATCCAGAACATTAAATGAAACACACTATTACACCCTTCGAAGGAAAAAAGTGAACTTGTTTCTTTCACAGATTTAATTTTTGGAATTTTTTGCTTGGAGTTTGACCTTGGGTGTTACATTGCTCAGCCTCCCTGAGTCCCACCAGATACATAGTTGGAACTCCTTCCTAGTAAAACTAGAGGAAATGACCTATGTATAGTATATTGTAGTAGTACTAGTCTAGGGCATATCTCTTGTAGTTCTTATGTTTTGATTTTGTATTTTGACAATTCCAAGACACAAGAGCGCTTCAGAGCTGATTGTGTTTTAGTAGACCCACAATGGAGGAAACGCCTGATCTTTTGTCCCCTGGAATTTGAGTGCACTACTAACATTACAGAGGATGAAGAACTCATTGTGGGCCCACGGAAAGCCATCGATTTCAAATTTGGTTCTCTTAAATAAATATGTGACTATGAAATCATCATATGACAGGTACAAAGGACTATGCACTATGTGTCACCTAATTTGAAAATTTATCAACATGACGTATGGAATTTGATTTCTCAATTCCAAGCTTTCAATATTGTATCTATTCCTAGGATGAGTAACACAACTACAGATACATTATTAAATGTTGCTGCTAGTTTGTCACTGCTTAGGGACATGTTTTCTATTGAAATTATCTATAAGCCATCTCTCTCTAACAATATCACTAATTTGCACGTTTCTAGTGATGAACAATAGATACTGCATTTCATGGTGAATTTTGATGTGTTCAAAGATGCAAATGTTAATGTAGACGAGCACGATAAAGGGTTGCAATTTAAATCTTGAGAAAGCAAAGAGAACCCCATGCTGAAGGGTGTGGTATCATTAAAGAAGGTTTATGACTTGCAAAATTTCTTTAGTTTACCAGACAACATAAAAACCTATAGTTCAAGACTGTCGGATGAGCAGATCAATATTTGAACAAAGAATGATCCAGATTTTGTTAATCTCAGTACTTAATGTGCACCTCAAGAGTGAAAATCCTTTATCCTCCTATTTAAGCAGTATCAAGATGTTCTTGCATGGGTGTATGATCAACTCAAAACTTATGACACACAAATAAGTTAGCATGCCATTCTAAGAAAGGAAGGGGAAAAACCTTTTCAGTAGAAGATGTGGAAGTTACATTCGACACTTGAGCCCTAATTGAGAAAGAGTTAAACAAGTTGTTTGATTTTTAGACCATTAATGAAGTGTGACATTCAACATGGCTTTCTAATCTAGTCCTAGTAAGGAATAAGTCTGTGTAAATACGCTTGTGTGTAGACTTTCAAAATCTCAACTGTCCCTTAGATAAAAAAAAATTATCATTTGTCATTAATAAAGTAGATCTTACATACAGTATTGGGGTCATAAACTTTTTCTTTGCTTGACATATTTTCTAGCTATAACCAGGTTCTGGTCTGAGAGCCTACCAGACTCAAAACAACATTTTGAATGAAGTGGGGCACAATCTCTTTTAAAATAATGAGTTTTGGGATGGTTAATGTCAGTGCAACCTTCCAATGTGTGATGGATATTACATTTCACAATTTGATTAATCAGAGTATGGTGGTGTATCTTGATGATATCATGATGTTTTCCAAGAAGATATTCAAGAACTTACACCACTTGAAGAAATTCTTTGAGCCATGTCGAAAATACACATATCTCTTAATCCTCAGAAGATAATTTTTGCAATGTCTGAGGAAAATCTCTTGGAGCATATCATAGCAAAGAGTGAGATTAAAGTGAACAAAAAATCCATGTAGTCCTTCCTATGGAAGATAAACTTTGTTCGCAATTTCATCTCTGATTACGCACAAATAGTGAAACCCATGTAGGAGATGGTGAGGAAGGATGCAATATACAAGTGGGAAAAAGGAGAAAAAGATGCATTTTCCCATATTAAGCAAGAAATCACAGAAGAAACAACCTTGTACACCCTAGATTTCAACAAGGGTTTCCTCATCCACACCTTTGCTTCTAATAATTCTCTTGTCGTCACACTTACACATAAAGATGATCAAAATAATGAGTGGCCTATATATTTCTTGAGTGCTAGCCTACAAGGACCTGAACTCAACTATCCCACCATTAGTAAAGAATATTATGCAGTCTACAAGGCGGTGAAGAACTTCCACCCTAATATTTTGAAGAATCATATATTATCTTTGAGCTGAACCTAACAGTCATATCGTTGTTTCTCCAGCAAGAGATCAGTGAGAGAAGAGTGAACTGGATGAATGGTTTACAAGAGTATGTTTGGAATTCAAGCTACTTCACACAAACAAGGGCCATGGTCTATGTCAGCTAGCAGTAGAGGCAGTGAATCTACCAGAATATGGTCCATCTAGATGGCAACAAGAGATTGAAATATATAATGTTGAGCGAGGCACCCCTTCCACTATCTCAAAATTTTCGTACATGAATGTGCATTAGTATCTTGAGCATGGTGCTTTTTACTCTCACTTATCCACACAATAAAGGAGGCAATTCATATTAAAAGCCTTATTTTACTAGTTAGTGCATGGGGTGATTTTCAGAAAGAACCACAATGGAGACCTACTCAGATGATTAGAAGCACAAGATTCAAAAAAGGTGTCATATGACGTCCATGATTAAATAGTCAGGGGGCACTTTCTGGGTGACAATACGGTGCACGAAATCATGTGGGCCATTTTCTAATGGACCACATTATTCAAGGATGCTCGCACATATGCCCGTAAGTGTCAAGTCTATTAGAAGTGTGTCGGAAAAGGAAAGAATTCAGTCGCCCCATTGCAGCCTATCGTTATGTAAGAACCATTTCAAAATATGGGGTCTGGATGTTATAGGTGAAAATCTTCTACACTCATTGAAGTAGCACCACTATATCTTCACTGCTACATATTACTTTATGTGGTGGACAAAAGCAGTTCCACTCGAGAAAGTGAATGATCAGGAAGTCATCAACTTCCTCCAACAAAATATCATCTCCAAGTTTGGTGTTCTGACTTCACATGTTTTTTACAATGAAACGTACATTTTATCTTTGATATTATATGATTTTGAATTAGAAAATTGTATTATATTGAAATATTATGCTAATTACTATCCGCAGGGAAATTATCTTGTTGAGTCCACTAATAAGATCCTTATCTGCATCATTCAGAAAATCATTTTATCTGAACAAAGGAACTGGCACTCTCCTTTGGTGAATTCCCTATGGGTTGACTGATTCATGCCTAAGACTTCTCCAAATATGTCTCCTTAGATCTTGGTGTATGGAAAAGAATCCAGCCTACCCCTAACATCAATTTTCCTGCTCTTCTACTTTCACAAGAACACCAGGGTAAGCCATGCCTATTAGTTTAGAGAAAGATAAGCACCCTTCGCGAGTTACAGGAAGATAGATAGAAAGCTAAAGAAAAATTGTCCCTCCATTAGAGTCATATCAAGAGATGGTTTGATAATAAGACTGCAGGGAAAAATGAATTTAGTGTGGGTGGCTTGGTCTTAAAGTGGGACAAAACCCATGAAGACAAAGGGAAACACATTAAGTTCCAATCCCTATGGATTAAACTTTATACTATGCACGAGAAGCTTGAATAACACACATATCATATCCAATATTTAGATGAGAATATTTAATTTCTTCTTGTTAATAGCCAAAATTTGAAACAATATTTTCAATGTTGGTCTAGGGTTGTTCCCTGCCCTATGTACATAGTTTGTTTTTTGGTTTCTTTTTTTGTTTGGTCTTGTAGTTTTGTTTCTCGTTATGTAAATACGCATTGTGTGTAAACATGTTTTCTGGCTTCAATGTGTGTGGCTAAGTGAAAAGATTCTTGTGACACTACAGCATTTGGCTAACCTTTGCTCCTATTTATTTGTTTTGGTTACATATTTTGGTCAACGATGTTCTAATGGAAAATATGATCCTTCCTTAAAGATATTTTTGTGCTGAACCATGATACCTATGTCTATTTTGGAATCCTTATGCCTATACTCAGTTCTTTATGTTTCAATGCTTCCATGCTTATCCAATCAAGTAGAGGAGGAATAGGGGAAAAATATAAATGAGAAAACCTAAATCAAAGGTATTTATATGCTTCTCTGAAGGAACAACCTCTTCTACTCTCAATAAGTCAGGAACACTCATATGCACATGAAAGGAATAAGTTCCTATGCACAATCCTATATTAAAATATAAATAAAGGGTGAAATAAGAGAAAGGCTTCCTACGCAGAGAGGTGAAGCAAGAAACTTTGCCAGGGTACTATCTAGGCTCATTGGTAGTGTAATAATGTTTGTGTTCCTGTATTGACTTCGTTAGGGTACTTTCCAGGCCACCTCACAGTGGAGAAACACTATAGATGAAACAATATACTCTGAAAAACTAAAGCTCATGACCTATTTCTTGAATTTAAATACTGTGATATTGTTGGTTTTATATTTGTATTCAACCAACAAGGGAAAGAGGGGAATATGTATATTACGGGGTAAGTCGGGAAACCAAAGACATCTACATGATGAATCACTACTCCCTAAAGAACTATATCCTACACGAAAGAATTAACCTAGGTAGAAAAGATGTTATTCAATCGGTGTGTCACAAATTATTATTGTTGCTAGAACACCCTCCAAATTCCTGCCTACAACCAAATTTCAGAGCCTACTTTGACTTTGCATTATGTCGTCACAAGCATTAAGAGTTATTTCATGTGTTTTCTCTAAGTGTCCTTATCTCATTTGCAACAAAATCAAAGTGTTATCTTTTAGCATGTGGAGTCTTGCACTATGCACCAAAGCTATAATTGGAGGTTTCAAGGGGTGATATTTATCTAAATGAGTTGGCATCACCATATTAACATGTGTCATACTCATTTCCAAAGTTTCAAGCATTGTCGCACAGGTGTCATCACAAGCGTCACAAAGCGTATCTTTGGTGTCACTCTTGGTGTAAGTCCTCGCAAATTTGTTGCATCGAGAGAGGATGTTGTTCATGTGTTTTGAGTGTTCCATGTTGTGTTGTCAAATAATCTAAGTGTGTAATCATGTTCAAAGTGATGATTTTTCCCATATTTCTTGTGCTACTCTGACACAGTCAAATTTGGAAAACTCTCTGAATGGGCCACTAAGCCTCTTTCAAGTAGAGTAAAGGTAGGTGTAGCAATTCATCCTACCCATTTGTTTTATCTCAGGCTATGGGAGGTGTTACTCAATAATCTAACCGGGCCTCCAAAACTTGTTATGAAGATGGGTTACATAAATTTCACTTTTTTAAAGGCCTTTGAAACTCGAAACTAATGCCACCATCACATTTAGCTTATTGAGAGCTTTTAGATGATATATATTGTATCTTAATTTGACTCTTGGATTTAAAATTATGCCTAATTGAAGTTTAACCAATTAGATAATGACATATTAATAGGGGATTCCCACGTGTATTCCACATGGCTTTTCCCCATCATTAGAGAGAGATCCATGTCACGCAGGTCCCACCTACATGGTATCCACGTCATTGTTATCAAGTTCCGATGGTACTAGGCACATCAATGTTAGTACGTATCTTCCAGTAAGTGCAACCCTTCATGATATGCAAAGCTTTTACGTTATGTTTGGCTCTAGGTTCTGAAGAACCAAACAAGTTTCTAAAGGGTGGGTATTCAAAATTCAACAACCAATGGTGGCTTCAACGGGGCTATATACCCTATTTGGTAAACATGATAGGGGGCCCTGTGATCAATCAAGGTCATCCGCATACCCTAGGTTTATCCTGGTTCACCCCTCACCAATTGATAACATATCGCATATCTAGGGGGACTCACGATTTTTTTGAGTCATAGATCTAATCCTTTCCCACGATGACAAAATTAAAAGTCGTCCCTTCTTAACAAGTTCCATAGAGTCCTCCTCCTTATGTTTCACAAGTTATTCCTCATTATATGCACTTCAGACCAAATCCAAATTATGATGGGATCCACATATCCATGTCATGCCCAACTGGCATGGCACTTTTTCACTCATCCTCCTTTGTTGTCCAATCTCCAAAATTGAGTGATGGGCGATGAATGGTGTTTGGGTTCCATGACAAAGCCATGTCCACATCATGTTGTCAACCAAATTACCACCCTAGAGTGAACCAATGAGATGAGAGCATTGGGTAGTAAGTGTTAATAGGGGTTCCACTCTGGAACCATTGATAGATCAACATTTCATCATCGATGCACTCATACAACATGTTGAGCTTCTAGCGGTGGGTTGTGGTAGTGATAAAATCATGCGGCGCCCACGTTGCTTCGTCATCACCTAAGGAAGCCATTATAAAGGGGCTTGTCTCCACGTTGAGCTCATGCTACCTGAATTTTTCACCACCATGGCATACAATGATGAAAAAAGTCAAGGGAAGTGAGTAGTAGCTACTCTCTAGGCTCCATGTGGCCCTACAACATCAACATGACATGGATCCACATCATCAAGATGCAACTATAATGAATACAAATATGGACAATGTCGTACCACAATGTCAATTTAGTTGGAGTCCACATCATCAATGGTCTTCTACATGGCATCCATGTGGTCCTTATCAGATCCTATGTGACCTTGTGGCATCCACATCATCTCAGGCGCAGGCTCCACATTGCCCTTCCATATTGTGTTTTTCAAATCATTACCATTAGATAAAGTTCACGACCGATTTGGGTGTTACAAAAGAATGCCATCATTCTACACTCTTGCAACTCTGGATCTATGGAACCATAGTTCATAATGTGTATGGTGTAGGACCCAGTGGATGATATTCAACTCACCACCAATCTGATCCCTCATAGAATTCAACACCCTCGTCACTATCACACTCATTAGATCCCCATATTAAATAATAATTGAGTGTAATCCGACCTTGACTGAAATTTGGGGCATCACATGATATATTATTCATGGAATATTTGGGCCTCCTAAGAGATGTGTGCAATTTCCACACCTAGAATCCTAAATCTGTAGATCCTTGAAACTTAGTCCAACCCCAAATGCAATAATCCTTCCCATCTATTCCTTCCTCATGAACCTTTGGATTCCTTGAATCTTGGGTGCAACTAGACCTTAACATGAAATTCAGTCTAGATAAGATCAGGTCCTGATATAAAAGAAACACCCTATGTTAGTGACACCATAAACATCATAAACTATTAAAAGATCAAAGTCAGTATTGGAGTGATCCAACCTCCACCTCTGGGTGTTGGTCAATGCAACACCCAAATGCCCAAATCGTGGAATCTCTATAATGACTTAGAAGAATAAAGGAAGTTAAGGTAATTTATGGATATTTACAAGGATTTCTTAAGATCAACGATATATGGCAAAAACACTAATTTCTAGAAGATAAATGCCAAGGCATCTGAAATGACTCTCAGGGACATTATGCCATATTAAAATGGTGAATCTCAGGATTTTATAGGTGATTACAATTCTAAGTTACGACAATGCATGTGTACATAAATCCATAGAATTCATCACATCATTCATAACTAAGTGGTTCTCAACTGTAACCAGATACTTGTTTAACATACAACCTATAATTCAAGTTAATCACACTTAAGATAGCCTAAAATCACGGGTATGATGGCGAGTTTCCCAATTAGTAAACATATGTGATATATGAGAACTCATAAAATAATAAGTTAACTAAGTGGACCTCAAATAATCAGTGACAATCATATAAGTGATCTTGCAATTCATGAAGATGGTAAGAAGTGTGAAGTTCCAAAAGTTCAATATTGTTAGGTCCCTATACTACTAGTGTAACCCCTTATTGTTATTAGTAAAACCTCCTTATCATATTGTTGTGCCCATGTAATCCCCATATTGTTATTATTGTGGCCCATAGAAGCCCACTATTGTTATTATTGTGCCCTTACATTATTATTGTTATGTCGCCTCTAATTATATTATGACCCCTTAGACTCCTATATATAGAAAGGAGGTCTTGTCATTTGTATCATCCAATAATTGTTCATCTGTGTAATGTAAAGGAGGTTTCCCCCTCGAAGAGGCTAAATTATAAGGTGTTGATCTATATTTTCTATCTTTTTATGAGCTAGTTTCGTAACATTTCATATCAGAGCTTTAGATTCTAGGGTTTCGCTACTCCAAATAGGGCATTGTGGTATTTTCTCTATAAAAAAAATTTTCTCTGACGTTTTAGAAGCTAAAAAAAAACCCATTTGAGAAGAAGTCTTTCTAAACCATGCATTCAAATATTAGATCTTATCTTGCTATATTTTCGGAGATATGATATGAGGAAGCTAGAATTTTGGCAAGCTCCAGAATTGCATATAAAACAGGTCATTGTGGTATTTTCACTATAAAATTTTCTCTATGAAGTTTCAAAAGCTAAAGAAACAACCCATTTGAGAAGAAATCGTTCTAAATCTCAGGTCTGAATTTCAGATCCTCCCTTGCTATATTTTCAGATATATGATCTGAGTCAGTTAGGGTTTTTGCAGACTCTCGAATTGCACCCTAAATAGGTGACCTTTGGAAAATCGTCATAACTTTCTCTCTCAGCTACAAATTGAAATTTTCATAAGAAGTTATAGAAAGAGGACGGACTGTAGTTTTCTGTGCATAGTTTTCAGATCTGAAGGTCGAAATATTGACACGTGGCATGTCATACAAGTTTGCTCTACTGGAACATTATATAATCAGGTCATCTTAGGAGATTTGGCATAACTCTTTATTGGAGAATCAAATTTTGATCAAACTTGAGGGGTTAGAAAGAGGACTCAGAGGGCTACTGAAGGAGACAATTTCAAAACATTGAGATCTGAAAGTACAGAGTTACAGTCATTTGAATGTCATGATCCTGAAATCAAGAAAAGGGGATATGAGGAGTTTGATGGAAAGGATCCAGTAAATTGGATACTACAGATGGAGCAATATTTTGATCTACATGGTGTACCACTATTACAAAAGGTATGTATTGCAACTTCATATTTAGGACCGGATCAATTTTTATGGTATAAAGGGCATTTTTCTTGTAAAAAACTTGTTACGTGGTCAATTTTAATGGAGGAAATGATAGCAGAGTATGAGGACACAAAGAGAAACACCTTCTTTAGAGAAACACCACAACGATTGGAAGAAAAAAGAGAAAAATGGATTTGTTACAAAGTGGAAAGAAAAATTATGGCAACAAGGAAGTCTACCCCTCACAACTATAAAGATGGAAGTGTTGTTTCTCCTAGCCTTCCGCAACATACAAGGGTTACACGACAACAATTGGAAGAAAAAAGAGAAAAAGGGCTTTGTTACAATTGTGATAACAAATACATTAAAGGTCATAAGTTGGCAGACAAGAAATTATTTTACATTGATTGTGGAGAGGAGGAAGAAAAGGATCAAGAAATGTCAAAAGAAGAGTATATACACTAGGAACCAACCCTAGATAAAGAAGAAATGAATTTGGCCATATCTTGTACAACATTGGAAAGAATTACCACTCCTAAAACTCTCATGATAGAAGGACATATCAAGAAGAAAAAGGTTCAAGAAGTGAAATATCACATCGAGAAAGAAGAAATGAATTCGACCATATCTTGTAATGTATTGGATAGAATTACCACTCCTCAAACTATCAATATAGAATGACATATCAAGAAGAAAAATGTTCAAGAATTGAAAGATCACATTGAGTCTCAAGAAATCAATCTGACCATATCTTGTAATGCAATGGAAGAAACTACCACTCCTTAAACTAGCAATATAGAAGGACATATGAAGAAGAAAAATGTAAGAGTGTTGATTGATTCAGGTAGTATCCATAATTTTATTGATTGTAAGATAGCCAAGGAATTAAATTTCTTCCTATATCCAGCACCAGAGTGTCAAGTGATTGTTGCAAGTGGAGGAACCATAAATTGCGTTGGAAAGTTTCATAATATCAAGCTATCCATGGGAGAATATGTATTGAATATCCCAGTGCTTTCCATTCCAATGGGTGGTGTTGATGTTTTACTAGGAGTCGAATGGCTACAATCTTTGGGTATGATAGATTTTAATTTTGAAGAAATTTTCTTGAAATTTTCTTGGGAAGGAAAGGAAGTTAAATTGAGGGGTATCGAGGGAAAACCTAGAAAGATATTCAACTCTAACAACATGACAAAGCTTCTAAATAAAGAAAAATGGGGTGTAATTACACAATTATGTTCACCAGAGGATCCCACATCGAAATCATGTATTTCTCTAGATCTCCAAAACGTTTTGGATAATCATTCCAAAGTATTTGAGACTCCTAAAGGCCTTTGATCTATTTGTGACCATGATCATGCTATTCATTTGATTCCATGAAGTGTTCCTCCAAACATCAGGCCTTACGTATATCCATATGCCCAAAGGAGAGGGAACTCATTCAAAAGTTGCAGAAGATCCCAATTCAAACAGTATTGCAAGAACTTGATAAGGAAGGAAATATCATAGTGGAACATGAAGCAGTCACAGGATCGAGAAATAAAAAGCTACGGAATAGATCAATTTCAGAGTATCTCATCAAGTGGAACAACTTACCCACTAAAGATTCCACATGGAAGGACAAGAATTTATACAGAAGAATCAAGAACTACTCAAGCGTTGAGGACAACACTTTTTGAAGGAGAGGGGAATGTTAGGTCCCTATACTACTAGTGTAACCCCTTATTGTTATTAGTAAAACCTCCTTATCATATTGTTGTGCCCATGTA
>APFE031133893.1:0-16989 GCA_000404065.3 Pinus taeda
TCTATCATTCAGTTTATTTTTAAATTTGCATGAGAGATTTTCCTGAAGTTTTCACAGTGAAAATCTGAAAATCAATATTTCTTTATTCGTGCTTACTGCCTAATCTGGCTATTAAAGAGCCACAAATCTGTAAATTAGATTAGCTGTTCTAGGGTTTCAAGGTTTTTCTGATCTAGGGTTTTCATTTTATTTTATATGCAGATTTTATTTTCCTTCCTTCTGCACATTACAGGTTCTATGAGTTGCTGTTCTATAAGCGTGCCGAAATCTATCAGCAAACCTGTGATCAACAACGAAGCACCCTCTCTCTTGTCCTCCTCACGTGGTGCTCTCAATCACACAACTAATTTGTGGAACTGTGCGCACTTGCAAAAGAAAACGTTAATCAAACAATACAGGCCAGGTATGCTCGTTTGATGGGTATACGCACAGGTGAAATTAAATCGAACGCAGCTCCCTTTCACGTCCATTTGTCCGCTGTTGAAGAAGCACTCTGCTATTTAAACGATAAATCTTCCGGGCCAGTTAAAATCGTTCACCGGTTACCTTCAATACGAATGCGTTGATGCGTCGGCTCTCTGATTAGCGTGGGCATTGTCGGGCTTTGAATCTTCAACATCATTTTTGGTTGCGTTTAAAGTAGTCGGGGGTATGCGTATGGTGTCCCACCGTGATTGCCGTCCTGCCCATCTCTGGCGTTCTCTTCAAACACCCGCGTTCGGACCTGCATCACCCAAATCATTTTTCGAACATCTGATGGACCTTAGGTTTGATGCGCTTGGTTAAATCGATCGTTCATGAGCTTAACAACGCAGGTCAGCGTGAATGTCACCGTTGTGACTCTCTTTTCTGCGTTATTTCCAATCGATCCTCCGACACTTCACAAATCTCCCTGCAAAAACGTCATACGAACCAGCGTGGAGGTTAAGATTATAACTAAAGTTGTTCTCATTCAATCGATTCCTGCAATGTGGTATACGCATGCGGCATAGCTCTCAGGTAAATTCGTTTCGTTTCATTTTTTTTTTTTTTTTGATATGGCTAGAAATTAGCCGTATGCTCATTTTCTTTTAATTAGATTTAAAAAGGTTTTGTATAGTTGCGTTTCATAAAAAATTTCATAGGGTTTTCATTTTTCTTTTTGGATTATTTCTTTTTTAAGTTTTTCTTTTAAATCCATATATATATATGTTAATATGCGTTAGGATTTGCTTTTTAAATTTTAGACTTAAGATTTTGATTTTTTATAGTTTAATTTAGATTAAATTCTTTTTTTTAGTTTTGATTTTATTTAAAGGTTTAAAAAATAAATAAATAAATAAATCGTAAAAATTATAAAAAATAAAAATATAAAAAAGGGTTTCTTGCTTTAGGGTTTTAGTTTTGATTTTAGAATAGATTCAATATTAGTTTTCTTTAAGCTTTATTTTAATAAAAAATATAAAAAATCCTATTGTTACATTTTGTTTATTTAGTTTTGATTCTTTTTCTTTTAGATCTTAGAATTAGGGTTTTAAGATTTTGTTTTAAATTTGATTTAGATTAGTTTTAAATAATTTTCTTTTTTTTATTATTTTGTTTTGTTTTAAAATAACTAAAAAATCATAAAAAGTATAAAATGAAAAATCAAATAAAATTTTTTTAGGACTTAGGATTAAATTTTAAGTTTTGTTTTAAGAAAACCTATAAAAATTTTCATCGTGGAAAATTACTTTTGCTGGATTCAGTGGTTTTCAATCGTTATCTTTCATACTGAGATCTAAAATTTTTCAAGTCGAGACATGAAATTGATATCTAGTTAATGGATTATGATTCGTGGTGTTTCGAAGCATTTATCTTTTTGAGGCCTTCGGTTGCTGGATATCATTTTGGTCATTTCTAAGAGCACTGTTCACGTTTCATGTTTCTATAATCATCTAACAAATAATCGATTCAATGACAGTCTCTTAAGGCACTGGTCTGCTAATCAAATCATTTTTAATGCTTATCTTAAATCGTGTCTCGTGTCTCCCAACCAACTAGTCGACAGTTGGTCTTCATCATCTCACAGGGTCTACCCCCCTTAGCCGCGGGAGACAGGCTTAAACGGAGGGATCGGGGATCAGAGTGACAGCCCCCGGTTTGAGCGTTGTCGTGTCAATCTGCGCGACAACACTGACCATAGTTGGTTCAGTATTTTGGATACTTTTCTATTGCAGCAACAATTGGAGAAGGTTACAGTGCAAATGCAGTATTGACAACAGTTCAACAGAGTTAGCAGTAGTACAGATGCAACAATTAGAGTTGTGTAGTAGTTAATGGACAACAGAGCCAAACATCAGCAGCACAGCAAGAGATGGTGCAGAGGCAGACTGATGCTTCAGTGGGTTGCAACACTAGAGCACATTCCTTGCTAAGAGGGAGTGTTGATTTCTATAGCATCGGATGTGCTCTAGCCTCGAGATTTTGCAGAGAATCTAAGACACATGCATTCTCCAAGACCCATAAATCGTTTGGGAAAATTCCACCTAGAGATGTTTTAATTAAAATAATCAATCATTTTTAATGTATTCCTAAGTCCAAACTTAGGAAGGTGATTAATTAAAGAGTATTAATTAAATCTGGTGTGAATCTTCTAGATAAAGACGAGGATCAACTCCTAGTTAATCTTAGCCCTTGATTATGTTTTAATCTTGGCCATTGGTGCTCCAACGAGAGATTATAAGAAGGAGCTTGATGGGCACTTGGAAAATATACATAGAGATAGTGAGATCTAGAGATTGAATTTCTCAAGAGTAGCCGCATTGAGTTGTTGGAGAGAGATCGAGTGATCTTCTTGCAGTGAGGGGCAGGGATAGTAGACCTGAGGGGATTTTTCCAGTTCTAGAGAGTGCAAGGCAGAGAAGGCATCGAGAGGTTCAGAGAGGCAGCGAAGTGCCACACAGATGTAGTATAGTGCTTTAGATGGAGTCCGTAATTTTGCTGGGAGCATTCGAGATCTAGTGCTAGAAGCCGGGGTGTGAGACTGAGGGTTAGAGGGTTGAGTTCTAGCCATCAAATTGATTAGCTGGAAGGTTGACACAGCTCCTAGAAGCTATGACATAGAGGCAGCGTGAGCCCACATAGAGATTGTGTAGAGGCAGCGTGGGGCTAGCCATCTAGAGCCTGGATCAGAGTCGGATCGCCAGTGATAGTGTGATAATATTTCTCACTACCTATTTTCCAGTTTATTCTTTGTATTAGATTGCCAGTTTTGGCATCTAATGATTTGTACTCAGATTACTACTGCATATTGAAACCCTCAGTTGCTCTATTGGTTTTCCCAAGTTCGGTTTTCCTGGGGACATTGGTCCAAAAACAACGGTGTAATTGTGTGTGTTTTTATTTCTATTTTGTGCAGTATTTTGTTTCCGCAGTATTTTATATTGTGAAGGTTGCAGTAGATTTTATTTCGATGTTTACAGTGGAACACTATAAATAACTTGATTGAGAAATTAACAAGTACGAGAAATTTAATCAGTTGCTGCAGTAGGAATTTAGGTTAACTGAATTTTCACACATGGAAGATATCAAAATGATATGCTCTATGAAGAGTCACAACAAACGCAATGCTACAGATTAGATACTTGACTAGAGTATCTAATCAAGTGGGACTAAGGTGTGTTCCAAGCTTCAACCTCTATAGGTACCATCATTCTTCAGCTCTAACACCAACTCAGGGATCTAGGTGCATATCCAAGGTCGAAACTCCAAGACCAACACCACCCTCCCTACTTCGGGATCTAGACATCATGATAGGTTGGCTAGATGTCCTCCCAAGTGTCTTTTCGCCCCAAGAAGCTTCATCTCTCCCTATAAACTAAATCAAATATATCCATCAATCCAAGCATTCTTTAAACGTTAAATCTTTTTATGGAGAGATCTTGCACGATAACAACCCCAATTAGTAATAAACTTATAATTTAACTCAAACCTTCGGGGTTCTCAAATATACCAATGCTGCTTAGATCATCATCATATTATCCAAACACATCTTCATTAGAAGATTTCCTCGTTAACTTCCACATCAACACAAAACTCAACTTTAGCACTTGTTCTAGAACTTCTAAGCCTTGTTTACAACTTTTCCACTCATAAATATATATCTGTAATGCTTCAGCCATGATCTTTATTCTTTCTTCAAGGTCTTAGTTGTCACATTTATCCCTCCCTCTCACTTAGAGAGATATACACTTTCTTTCGTCCAAGCTCCCTCTTAACTTAGGGAGACCAACAACTTCATATCATTGGAGAAACTTCAACCTTTCAAAACTTCAGGAACATCATTCTTTCTCATGGAAACAAGGTCATCTATTCATATTTTATGTCATAATTATTCCCTTTATTCATCATGCTTATTATGAAGTCATCTTCAATTATGAACATCTCCAACATTTTGAAGATTATGTACCTGCAAATCTTCAACAACAAGTACAAATATATAGAAGCATGAAGCCAACTACATCAAAATCATGTTATTACAATGGAAGCTTCAAAATAATCATCGAATACCTAAACCTAGTTAGGTTCATAGTTAACAAGGGTTACACCTTTTATATTCTGGACTTCAACAACTTGCTAGGGTTTTTGTCGTAAACCCTAGATTTCATTATCTTAGATATCAACAACTAAATCAAGCTAGCAATCCAATCATAGCACTTTACATCTTCAATATTACGCCCTAAAATTTTGTGTGAAACTTCACTAGGGTTTTATTACAAACCCTAGGTTTCATCATTAAAATTGAATCATATATATAAACCATCAAGTTAGCATTTCATGGTTTCATTATAATTTCTTTATATTAATCTCTTACTAGGGTTTTTATCATAAACACACATCAAACTTCAACAATTTGACCAGACTAGGGTTTCAATTACCCAAAAGCACATATACCTAGGGTTTCAATTATACAGAAGCACATATACATAGGGTTTCATTCCTAGGATTGACTATTGCAAGGGTTTTGTCATAAACCCTAAAGTCTAGGGTTTCATCATATAACCTAGATATCAACAACAAACCCTAAAAAAGCTAGGGTTTTATAATATTATTAAAATACTAAACATCAAAAGAAATCATTATATGTTTTATCAACAACCCTAAGCATACTAGGGTTTTATTATATTTGTCAACATATACCCTAAGCACCAAATGGCTAGGGTTTTACAGTGAACCCTAAAGGTTAGGATTTCACCAAAATGAACAAATGGTAAGAGATAGTATGACAAGGGTAGATTTAATCTAGTGATTAATCACTCCAACAAGAATCTTTATGATTCAAAACCGTAAACATAAGAAAGTTAGTAATACGAGACAAATTTCAAAATGATCATAACTTTTTAATGAAGAAGTTTAGCTATGAAACTTTATACATACCTTGAGATTATTCTTTTACAAACCTTGTAGGGTTACCTTATTGAAGGACTCCCTCTGAATTATGACAACATCTTCATGGTTCATTTTTGTTATGAGTCAATTTGTGCCCAGGGATCCAATTTGATTTACCAAGTCTCTAGTAATATATACCTGCAATATTTATTTGACAAACACAACCAAAATATCCAAATACAATAGTGTAATATTTATCTAGGATCTTTATTACCTCTTAGAGAATAAATTTCAAGGGATTTGAGTTAGACATTATTCAATTTCATTCTTGCCAAGTATAGTCATATATCTTGGACTATTTATAAACCCTAGACAATTGTGAGATAGGGTTTCTAAGTGAATGAGTGAGAGACTATCATAAGTACTATCCTTAGTCATTAACAATTTTAATGAAGATTTTCCATTCCTAGAATCATGCTTGCAACTAACCCAAAAACATCACATTTTAACAAATTATACATACCTCAGAACTTGCTTACCTCTATCTTTCATGCTCGAAAAGTTGATATTCCTTGAGTTTGATGCCTTTTATTAGCAAACTGAAAAACATGTTAGATGATTGAAACATAAAGAAAACAACGATACTTCCCTGAATCGACTTCAAGTTGGTCTGCTTTCCAAGATAAGTAGACAAGGTTTACTTAAAAAAAAACTGAAGTTGACTTCTTTGAATAAGGCTTCACCAATTACTGAATGTATAGTTATATACTACCACTTGGCTAGAGAATGTCCACCAAGAAGTTAGTTCCTTCATCACTGTTCAGATTTGATCTACTTATATATATATTATATATATATAATATATATATATATATATATATATGTTGGAATTTCTAAGTCTAACCTGTTAGAAACCCTTCATGTACTTTCTGATTTATTCCTACCTACTTGTTCTGTTAATTAGCAAGTTATTTACCATGTAAATACTGGAAATAAATACAAGCACATGCTCAACACATTACAGATCATCAATTGAAGGAAATAGAAACAAGCACACAAGTGACACCGTTATTTTTGGACTAATGTCCCTGAAAAAACCCAATGCGGGAAAACTGGTTCAATTATTTGAGGGTTTTATTATTAAGTAGTTCTTTTCTGAGTACAGTGGGTGCCAAACTGGCTAACCCGACAGAGATAAAAAAAATCTGGCAGCAATACCTCTCTTCTGAAACAGGTATTCGGAAAGCCTGCTCCACAAAATCCCTCTCCAGCACAATCTGAAGCTTAGCGTCAGCCCAGCTGGCCTCTGCGTCAACCTAAAACATTCCGTGTTAGCCTACTGAGGCTTTGCGCAACCTTTCTGGTTCTCTGCGTCACTCCTGTAGCCTCTGTGTGGATGGCGTAGGCCCTTCTGGCTTTGCGCAGTCTCTGCTGCCTCTCTGTGGCTCCCTCTAGCTCTACATCTGCCTCTCTCTGCTTTTGCGCTGGTCTCTCAGCACTGTCCCTGCCTCTCTGCCTTGTATTCACTGCCCCTCGCTGCAACTGATCACTAATTCCATCTCTCTTAGCAAACCCCGCTCTAGAGAATAGAATGACTGATCACTTTGGTGTATTCTCCAAGTGACCCTCAAGCCTCCTCTTATACTTTTCTTGTTGACATCTCAATGGCTGAGATTAAGTCCCTAATCAACGACTAAGATTAGATCTGGCTTGATCCATGTCTTTTGGACCACTCTAACATAGATTCGTATTAATACACATTAATATTTTATTTTCCCTAAGTTTAGACTTAGAGACTCCATTAAAAATATTAATTAATTTAATATCTCGTGATCTGTTTAGAATCTGCCCAAACCCTTTTTGGGTATTGGAGACCTTATGTGCCCCAACCACTCCACCAAATGCTACCCCAAATCACCACTCCCTCTTAGCAAGGACTGTGCTCTAGCAATACTCCTTATTGAGTATCACCTTGATCATCTAGCATCAGTCCCTGTGTTGATGCTAGGCCTGCTGCCCATCATCCTCTACACTATTGCATCTTGTACTGCTTCCCATAGCTCTGCCACTTCCATTGTTGCATATGTATGACAATTCCCTTTGCATATGTGTTGGTGCCCATGGCCCTACCAATGCCACTGTTGCATCTGCACTGCATCTCCTCTCATCATGCTGCATCGTGCTGCCCATAGCACTACCACTGCTAATTGTTGCACTGCAACTCAGTTACTGAGAAGTAAGTAACTAATCTCCCAACTCTGACCTCTCTGTCAAGCTAGAGTACTCTTGATCAATGTTGCGGGAAGCGGGGACGAAACGGAGATGCCTTTTGGAAGCAGGGACATGGAAGCATCATTTCCCAAAAATCCATTGTACATTGATGATTAATTATTTGAGCATCAACCATTTAGATGCATCAACCATCTAGAATCTAGATTCTTCTCCTCTTGTCTAACCTTTGCCTCTACCTTGATTGTCTAGGGATATTAGTCAACATTGCCTAGTTTTGATCAAACTACCTAATCCAAGCCTTAAAATATGGTAGAAATAGATTAACATGCTTGATCGATGATTTTGACTTGATTGAAAGGTTATTTTTTGCTAAGGGCATGACAAAAGAGTTCAACAATTAACACCACCAACACTAGGGTACATATAGGGCTTGGTGCTCTTGATTAAATGCTAATGACATACCCTCATACATGATATAATCTAATGAAATGCCACAATCCCATTGATCTTGAATTCCTGAAAACTGTTAAGTCCAATGAGGCTGGAACCACTCTCAAACATCGTGAGTCATTTCATGGTAATGTTAAAAATTTAAGTATAAGGATGAAAATGAAAAATAAAGGAGAATGTCACTTTTACTTTAAGAATTTAACATTACCATGAGGGAGCATCTAAGAAGCATCTAAGCAGCATCAAGGGAGCACCTTGGGAGTTTTCGAGAAGCCCCAACCCAACTTAAGTCAAAGAAAAAAATTTATTTAGAACCCTATGAAACCCTATGGAACCGCTTGTCTCCCTACGGATCTGCTTGGGATCCGTGCCCAATCTACAGCAGATCTGGGGAGGATCCGTCGTTGGATCCGCAGTTCGGAAATCTTGAACTGCAGATCGGGCTGGCACAGTTCCGAATTTCTAGGAACCGTCTTTGCCAGCCCGACCCGCAGTTCTGAAATTCCGAACCACGGATCCGACGGTGAATCCCCCACGGATTCGTACGGGTTGCAGTTCGTGGTTTGGATCCTTGGGGGGGACGTTTCGTGCAACACTGCTCTTGATGTTGAAGCTCTCTTTGTCGCTGACAAGTGCTCCCTCTCTGACCTCTGCGCTATTGCAACAACTCCCTGCATCTCATGCCGTTGCACACCTCTCTATGCCATCTTGCACTGGTGCAACACTCTCGTGCCTCTCGCACTATTGCAGCCTGCTAGTCTCGTGTTGTTCTGGGAATTATGCACTGTAGCTCTCTCCCGCTTCATCCGCATCCGTCTCTACCCACATTCGTTGTCTTGCTACTCCTCTTCGAGGTGCCCGTAGCAAGGTATAATCCAAGATGCTGGGTACCTCGAGGGTCTTGCCCCTCATCGACTGTAGTTCGTTTGACTACAGCTCGATGTCTCCCCATTTCTGCTCAAGTGGCGCGTGTGCACTCATGGCACGGTCATCGTCTGTCAAAACTTCCTTCTCTACCCGTGCTGGCATTGCCTTAGTCTTGGAAGACTCTCCCTTAATTTTCTTCCTTGGACACAGGGTTTCATAATGACCCAGTTCCCCACAGTGGAAGCACTTGATCTTGGAGAGATCGTTCTTCTTCCGCTTTTCTTACTTTCCCTCAGATGTTAGGGCAACATCTTCCTCCTCTTTGACTTTGATCCCCTTACTGTTGCTTCACGCCTTTTGACTGCTTTCTGCTCTCTTCTTGGCGAAGATCCGCCCACATTTCCTCCCAATGTGGAAGGGTCGCTCTGCCCAGTATACTCTGGAAAAATACCTCCCAGTCTTCTGAGACTGCGTTCAGGGCTGTTCTCATCATCAATTCCTAATTTGGCGTGGCCCCTATGGAAGTCAATTCATCCGGGATCTCATTCAGTCGACCGAGGAAGGTGTTGATCGGTTCTCCTTTCTTCATCTGGTATGACTGCAACTGATTTTCTAGTATCATCCTTCTCTGCATAGAAGTATGTTGGTACACTTTCTTTAGGGCCTCCTACATCTCATTTGCCGTTTCCTTCTTGGTAATGTGTGGTACCACATGGTCCTTGACCCTGTCAAGGATGATGCTGTTGGCCCTCGCCATTGCCTACTCGTACTTGTCATTATCAGCTGTGTCAACTGGGATTGCTATCGTCCTCAAGGCAAAGTGCTTGACACAATTTTTGTCAAGTACAGATAGGATTCTAGCCTTGCAGACTGCAAAGTTTGAGGCTTCGTCCAGTCTGTCCTGGTCTCTTACTCTGTGTAGTGCCATGTTGCTCTTCTACTTCCCTCCTGGAAGTTCTCGATGTGACTCCCTCTGAGACTTGATTTCCCTCCTAGAAACCCTTCTGCCGATGTCGAGATGCCCCCTACTCTGACCGCCTGTGCAATTGCACCACTGATCCGGATTTCCCGGCTAGAAACCCTTGGTAGCAACTCCCTCCTCCTTGGCCTTGCCCGGTTAGGTACTGTTCTGACTATAGTACCCCACCAATTCCACTCTGCAACTTACCCACAACCTCCTAAACCCCAACAACCTAAAGGTGAGAGCTCCTAGGCTCTGCGCAGTCCCGACACCGACAAACTAGCTCCCTTAGCCAACTGCGTTAGCCCTCATGGCCTTTGCATGGCTTTGCATGAACCTCTCTTTGCCTCCTTCAACCTTTGCATAGCCTCTTCTTGGCTGGAACTTGATGACGCAGGCACTGCATCACCCCTTCCTTGCTGCTTTGCTGCTAGGAACAACTTCTGTCAATCGGGACAACTGTTTTCTGCTGTTGCTGCTCTACTCTGCTGATGTCCTCAGTTCTCTTGTGATCTATAACCACCCTCTGATACCATGTTGGAATTTCTAAGTCTAACCCGTTAGAAACCCTCCATGTACTTTCTTATTTATTCCTACCTACTTGTTCTGTTAATTAACAAGTTATTTACCATGTAAATACTGGAAATAAATACAAGTACATGCTCAACACATTACAGATCATCCACTGAAGGAAATAGAAACAAGCACACAAGTGGCACCGTTATTTTTGAACTAATGTCCTTGGAAAAACCCAATGCGGGAAAACCTGTGCAGCTATCTGAGCATTTTATTATTAAGCAGTTCTTTTCTGGGTACACTGGGTGCCAAACGGGCTAACCCAACAGAGATAAAAAAATATGGCAGCAATACCTCTCTTCGGAAACAGGTATTAGGAAAGCCTGCTCCACGAAATCCCTCTCCAACACAATCTGACGCTGAGCGTCAGCCTTGCTGGCCTTTGCGTCAACCTGAAACCCTCTGCGTTAGCCTACTGAGGCTCTGCGTAACCTCTTTGGCTCTCTGCGTCACTCCTACAACCTCTGCGTGGATGACGCAGGCCCTTCTGGCTCTGCGCAGTCTCTTCTACCTCTGCGTGGCTCCCTCTAGCTTTACATCTGCCTCTCTCTGCTTTTGCGCTGGTCTCTCGGCGCTGTCCCTGCCTCTCTCCCTCGTACTCACTGCCCCTCGTTGCAATTGATCACTAATTCTATCTCTCTTAGCAAACCCCGCTCTAGAGAATAGAATGACTAATCACTCTGGTGTATTCTCCAAGTGACCCCCAAGCCTCCCCTTATATTTTTTCTGTTAACATCTCAACGGCCGAGATTAAGTCCCTAATCAACTGCTAAAATTAGATCTGGCTTGGTCCATGTCTTTTGGACCACTCTAACACAGAATCATATTAATACACATAAATATTTTATTTTCCTTAAGTTTAGACTTAGGAACTCCATTAAAATTATTAATTAATTTAATATCTCCTGATCCGTTTAGAATCTGCCCAAACCCCTTCTGGGTATTGGAGATCTCATGTGCCCCAACCTCTCCGCCAAATTTTGTGGCTAGAGCACATTCGATGCTACCCCAAATCAACAATATATATATATATAATATATATATATTATATATATTATATATATATAGTGCACACCACAGGTGTAACTTTGTAACAGTTATCTTCAGTAGAGCTCCATAGCCTCTAAACAACTCAGTCTTCTTCTTCCTAGGCTTCTATGGATATTATGGCTTTACAATAACTCTGTCCTAGTCCTTGGCAATACCTTTGATAAAACTTCAGATTTGATTGGACTCTAATTTTGACTTTGGATCACTGGACAACTTCGGCTGCAACTTTGAATTACAAAACTGTAATTTGCAACTTATTTCAAATGATCTTGAGACTGCCTTTATTAGTTTGGTCTTGGTTCCCTCCTTTTTATTTCTTTGCAGGATTTCAGGACTGCGTTTTAGTCTTCAAAATATATGACTTGGTCATTTTTCTTTCACACAAAACCTGAGGTAACTTCATTTACACAGAACTTGGTGATTTTGGATTTCTGAGTTGATTTTAGATCTAAATTTCATGTATAGCATTTCGTTCTTCTTCTTGGTTTTGACTAGGCTTGTATCCTAGCTTCTTGGATTCAACAAAACGATGATATTTGACTCATATAACTTCTTCGCTTTGCTGACCTAGGTCTATGGCCTTAACTATCCAATACTGCTGTCTAATTGCAGATTTATAGTCTTATGATTATGCCCAGAACTGTATCATATCCATTTGGTTCTCTTTCTTGAAGATTCGGCCTACAAGGATGGATTTAAAGCCCTTTTTTCTCTTAGCACATAAGTGATCTACTGACTGCCTTACTCTACTAACCTTAGCTCTGATACCATGTTGAGAAATCCATTAGGGCAGCGACTTAGGGTTTTTCTTAAGTTGATTTCTTTCACTGACATTTTCTTGTGATAGTTTAGTCATTGGTTCCTTTCTCAAATTATTATATTATTTCATCAAGAAGAAATGCCAAACAATGAAGATCATAAGCACAAAATAAGACACAAGGTTTAGGCACTCAACTAGGGCAAAACCCCTAACAAGGGGAAAACCCAGTCAAACTCTTCACTAGTAGATTTAAATCAAATTGAGAAAACCAGGACCTTTTGACCAATACAAAGATACCCGTCCATTCATCAAGTCGACCTCCCATAGTGACAAGACAAACTGTAGTCAAATTCTTCAGCAAAAGTATTTTTTCTTTCTGCAATTCTGAAGCTTGTCTTTCCATTTCGGCCCTACACTTTCTGAGATATATTTTGAACCTTCGTTTCCTGCAACTTAGTCATAATCCTTCATATTTATGATATATACTTCAGTATTTTAGCTCAGACTTATTTTCGCTTGTCCTTTAATCTTCTTTGACTTCGCATCCCTTTCTTGGTACTTCCATTGCAGAACAAGTGCGTACATCTCATCTTCCAAGGTAGGTCGAATTCTTGGTATATATAGTGGTTGGAGTCTATTATTTGAGGCCGGCATGATGTGTTTGAAGCCGACTTTTATGTGCTTGAGGCTGACTTGATGGTGGAGGGGTTAACATGACTAGAATACATAGAATAAATTTCTTTCTTTGATATAATGAACCCAAGAAGGGTCTTATACATCATGACATTGAATTTTGACACAAGAAACAAACCCTAGAGCGCTCAATGCATGATTTTGACCTATTGACCATTGACCCAAGCATTGAACCCATGCTTTAATCAGTCAATTTATTTTACAATAAAAATTCCTTTTTCTTTCTTTTGACAAATACAATTATGAAGACCAACACTAGTTACATTCTTCAACAGGCCTAGGGTTTTACCATGGTTTTTTCTAGACCAAAAAATATTTTTCTTCATTACAATGAGTCCAAATGGGATTTTGACACATGCCCAATAATATTCTTTATCCTAGAAGACCTAAAAGCATGAAGAACATGCTTTTGACTCAAACTTGAGTATGCAGCCCATACTCCAAAAATAAAATATAATTTATTTTTCTTTCTTTATAAAGAATATACAAGGTAATGATTACAATGAAGACCGAACCTAGTTACAATTTTCAACAGGAATTGGGGTCCAAATGTGACTAAAAACAAGACCTTTAAATTAGGAAGATAATCAGGCGCCACAACCAACAAAATGTGATGATAAGTTTGAAACTTGTATATTTTGAATTTCCATGCAACATAAAACATATTTATTTTCTCGGATGGAGTAAGGAAAGAATTAAAATTAGTATAATTCATTGACATAACAAAGTCATATGTTTCGTGTGTCAAAATATTCCCATCATGTCTTCTTGCAGAAAGCTAGTTTTGGCACCCAAAAGGACTAATGCGTCCATATACCTATTCCATTTATATAAAATGTTATATATTTTAAGTTGAGACCTGGTAAGGCTTTGTAACATAGGTATCTATTAATGTTATCATGTCATAAAATATCTAGTATTAATAATTTGAATTAATGCCAATTTTGTGATCACATATACAGTACATGAAGACAATCGTCATTTATTGTAAGAACATACACACCCACATTAATGTTTTTATCATAGTTTTGAAATATTTCTATACTTTTCAGGTGAAAGTGTGCTTCAAAGAGGAAGGGAGATTCTTCTCCAGGTGTGGTTTAGAAGAAAACTCAAATTTCACATATTGAATTTTTTCATGTTTTTTTTCAATTATGGTAGAGAATTAGAACCAATTATACTGTTAATATTCATTGTTTTATTAGTCTATATTGCATTTCTACTTATATACAAATTCTCATCTTTTGTATTTATAGTATGACATCTTACTTTCTTAGCTACCATGTTGGGGAGAGAAAAAAAAAGAAAAATTAAACTTGAAAGGAAAAAGATATGAGATTGTTCTTACACTTGTTCAATTATATGTAGAAATGTATGAAGAATATATTACGTGGTTAATACAATGGGAAAGTAGGCAAAATCAGAGTATATTTGTGATTCTATACAATCTCTTGTATCCTTTATCCCTACCCCAAAGGATGAATGGGTCCTACGACATTGATCAAGATGTGAAAAAGAGTAATGACATTGCTTTTTTTTTTATATTGCAATCTACACATACCACAATTTAAAATGGACATATCACCATTACTTTTCCTAATCTATGGTATCTTATATATTTGATGTAATTTAATATAAATGGCCAATGGAACTACGTGAGAACTATAAAAGAAATAAACAGTACAAGAAGAGTGCCGAAACAAATATCATTAAACCATATAAATCCCAAAATAAACAAAATGAGTGAGGGTTCTGTTAGCCCTCGAACACTTCCTAGAGATAAATTCCTAACCCTCCAAAGGGGAATGCCCAAGGAAACTACTAAGAGAGCCACCACTTGCCATTTAAGCGTCTTGTTCCTCATTTTAGGCTTGGCAAAACCAAGCCAAGTGGGGAATCCCTTGGTTAGTCCTAAATTTTATTGTTGCGGTAAAAAGCCTAGGACTAGACTAGTTAATTCACAAAGTGGGCTTTATGATCTATGGGTTTGCTTACAATGTAGCCTGAATTTTCCAAATTGGACAAGTTGGGTAGAAAATGAAGAAAATGTTGGAGATGATCAAATGTTTAAAGATTCAATTGGTTGATTTAATGGTATTATTATGTAAAAATTTCTGTTTTCCCACCCCGGTTTTCAGTTTCTCCTTATTTCTCCCATGTAGTTAAATGCCCTTTCCCATAAACATACATTCAACAAGCTGGAAAAAAATAAATTTGCTGAAAACACAAATTCTGGAAAATTTACAGAATGCTGAAATTGCAGAAATAAAAATCAGCAATATAAACAGCCATAAAAACACTTTAAAACATTGATATTTTTGGTCAACGTGACCCTGGAAAAACCCCCTACAACTCTTGGGGAAAACCAGTTTGAGAGCTCTTCTTTATTTCTGGAAAATGCCTTTTTACAGTGAGAAAATTTCAGCGAAATATTTCAGCAAAATAAATTTCCAGCAAGCAAACTTATCTGTTTTTCAGCCCAACAGACAACCTGGGAACTTGCTGTACGCGCGGTACGGACCGTACGGATGTACGGACTGTAGGGGCCGTACGGACTGTACGGACAAACCTCTATTTCTGTGCCGAAAATCAGTTCCTCGATATTCGTGCCCAAAAATCAGTTTTTCTCAGTTTTCAGCAAAAAATCAGCTTTTTTTGCTTGTTCTTGCTGTTGTTTTGCTTGTTCTTTCTGCTGTTCTGATTTGCTGAAGAGCTGCCTGGTATGTGTGCCAAACTGCTGCCTCTTTCTCCTTCTTGTCGAGAAATCTCCCTTGCTCTCTTGCTCTCCTTCTCCCAAGCTGCTCATTAAAGAATAGAATGATCTTTTTCTCCTTTTCCTTCTTTAACCCAACCCTAAATGACTTTTGGGTGATCCCTAAATCCAATGGCTGAGATAGATTTAGATCAATGGCTGAGATTAAATGCACATTTAAATCTCACTTTCTATTTTTTAATTCACCCACTTTAATAAAGACCACTTAGTCATTTATTTCCAAAGTCACTTTTCCTTTCTAATTTTTCATTGACTTTATAAAAGTCACTTTAAAATTAGACTTAGTAACTTTATCAGTTAAAGTCACTTTTAAATTAGATTTTAACTTTATAAAAATTATAAAGTCACTTTAGGAGAAAAATTAAAATCTTTTGGACACTTTTACCTAGGCCAAAGATCAAAGCCTAAGGGAACCACCTGTCCTCAGGTACCAAATTTCAACACTCCCTCTTACCGAGGAAGGTGTTCCTCACCACACCCATCTTGTCTCTGAAGTAAACATGCTTGCCCCGTGGTAAGGCTTTGGTAAGAATGTCTGCTACCTGCTCATCAGTGGAAATATACTCAAGCTTCACAGCTCCCTTCTGAACATAGTCTCTAATGAAATGATATCTGATCCCGATATGCTTTGACCTGTCATGAAATACTGGATTCTCCGTGAGTTTAATGCAACTCTGATTATCACAGTAAATCACTGAAGGTCTCAATGGCTGACCAAATAAGCCAAACAACATCTTGCGAAGCCAGATGGCCTCACAACTAGCTAGACTGGCTGCCATATACTCTGCTTCTGCTGAACTCAGTGCTACTAATTGCTGCTTTCGGCTGAACCATGACACTACTGCTGAACCCAACCCAAAACAGCACCCTGAAGTGCTCTTCCTATCAGAAGCACAACCTGCCCAATCAGAATTAGTGTATCCTACCAATCTCACTCCATCTCCCTGCCTGTAGTCCAGACCATAATCCACTGTCCCCTGCAAGTACCGCAAAATGTGTTTTGCAGCCACCCAGTGAACCTTCCTAGGCTCACACATAAACTGACTCATCGTGTTGACTGCAAAACAGATATCTAGTCTAGTGTTGACCAAATACATCAAGGAACCAATCAGCTGCCTGTACAATGTGGGATCCACCAACTCGGAATCCGAAGCATGAAGCTTCTTCCAGTTGGTGATCATCGGTGTTGACATGGGTCTACAATCCTCCATGTGGAATCTGCTAAGGGTGTCCACAATATACTTCCCCTGCCCTGGGAAGAAATGCCCCTCCTCCTGC